>DWHO01004906.1:0-10695 GCA_018247575.1 Eurytides lysithous rurik | reverse complement strand
CCCCTCGGAAGGAGGATCAAACCTCCTGATGGTAAGCGGTCACCGCCACCCATGGACATTTGCAAATTAAAAAACAGCTTTTAAGGAGGAAGGGGGAGATTTTGAAATAGGAAGGGAGAAGAAGAAGTAAGGAGAGAGAGAGAGATGAGGCGAGGAAGGAGGGGGAAGGAATGGTAGAGAAAGGAGTGAGAGAAGAAGAGGGAGAGATGAATGGGCCACCGGCCACCTCACTGACCGGATGAAACGTAGAAGCAAAAACACTTTACGCCGATTTTCTGTGACGTCGTGGTGCTTATCCGGTTTAAGCTGGACTATTCAGCAGGGGGAAATGCTGTGTGGCTCTACCACCGAATAAAGAGCACTTAATCCCCGGACACCGGTTAGTATTAGGCGGTCCCAACGATATATAAACAGGTGCAATAAATTGATTAGATGAATCGTCTACGCTCTCTCTCAGACACTCGAAAATCAAAATTAAATTTTTACCTCTTACAAAAACAAATATCAACAATAACTTTTTATTAGATTCATTTAATTATCATTGAAAATTATTATTATTTCAATTTCATCAATAAAATAGATGATTATCTTAATATACTAAACATGATTTTTTTCATTTTATTATTACGATAAACAATTATTATAACTAATATAAATAATCAACAAAAACTAGTAGTAGATTTTACAGCGAACACTATGGCAATACTAAATTTTCATTTAGTGAATGTGAAATTTTTCCAAGTTACACTATTTTTCAGAAAATCTGTTAAATTCTAAAACGTTTTTACCATTCCATTAGTTTTTATATAACATTACAAATATATCGCTCATTTCTTTTTATCATTTTACGATTTATTTAATTCCATTCTTTTTAAGTGCAGTGCCAATTTTGTTCCCGTTAGTTGTATATAATTTCAATTTTTATGATCGCCACGTTTAACGGACCATCCATATCAGAGATTAAAAAGAAGATGTTCGATTAAAGAGATATTGAAGAAATTTTAAAAGGTAAATTTCGTCATTTAACTGTGGTGAGTCATTTGCCGTATACTGCGGACATGTTCCGCAGCCTACCTTGACTTAGTAAATAATCAATATATATACCTCTTCATGTAAACAGTTTGTTATAATAATTTTCTTTTGTAGAATGTAATATCGAGTAAAATAATTATAATGCTCAAAAATGAATTGATATTGGCAACATAAAGAAGTTGAAAAATTTTAGATTTCTGCTCTCCACCACTGTGTCGTTGTAATTATTTAATATTATTGACTACTTACTGTGTCGTTGTAAATATTTAATATTATTGAAAATACAACGAAACAAAAACAAAAATCACAAAAAAAAAATGTTTATGTATATTTGAAATCAATTCTGTTCCAACTTTTTTGGATACCTTAAATGTACAAAATTTAACACATTGCAATGGGTACTTTGGACAGTTGAGTTATGGCATTGAAAATTTCAGCCTGAACAATGTCCAGTATGTCAGATAGGAAGGCGGAGTTGGAAAGAAAGAAGGCGAAGCTCCAAGCTTTAAGAGAAGAAAAAGACCGGCGCCGTCGTGAAAAAGAACAGAAAGATGCCGAAGAAGCTTTGGTAAATACAAAAAAACTGCTTTCAATTTCATGTTTTATAAACTTTTTCCTTAAATACTTTTTATTATAAGTGAATAATATGTATTACTATTCCAAAATGAATTTGCAAAAAGACAAACTTTTTGTTTGTGAAATGAGTATATATCTTTATCATAATTTTCATAGAAAAGTAATTTCCTAGCTATGATTGTGAAAACTTATCAATGTGACAAATTATTAACTATCAGCCTGATATCTAAATGCATTGTCTTGTAAGTATGCTTCAAATTAATCTTAGAATAAATATAATGTATCTTAAGTGTGTTAATGTACGATAAATTCTTGCTTAGTAGTGTGCCATGTGTGTGCATTTTTAAAACCTGGTCTAAGCATAAATCAAACTCTTCTTTTATTTGTTCTTTTACAGCAAAGGGCATCTGTGGCTTCAAGCTTGGACAGCCGGCGGGATCTTGACGAAATGCTGTCCTCTTTAGGAGTTGCACCAGTTAAAGATGTGCTATCATCCCTGTCTTCCATGACATCACTTACTCCACCGCAGACTGCTTCTCCAGATGCAAGTCTGCCACACACGGACAAGTCATCTTTGCCTTCTCAGGGGTGATTAATTTAAAATTATTAAAATTCTTTCTTTTCTGCAATTTTATATTGTGCAAGTTAATATTTTCTATAACATTTACATTTGCTATTAACTTGGCAAATTTAAAAAGAAATTAGTGTTCCAATTAGTAAATACAATGTACAGAGGTCAGAAGAAACCTGTGCAGCTGCAAGTAGTTTCTGTGCAATCTACTGACATTCCACCCAAGGAGAATGTTACTTACGCAAAGCAAACGCAGACCACAGCCTCTGGGGTCACGGAGTTACGAGATGGTAAGTCATGCATATCCTTCACAACAATTAACAATAAAAATGTTTTCTCTACATTTTAATAACAAATGTTGCCTACAAGTTACATCTAATATTTATTACAGACAATAATGAAATACCATTTACAAAATAATATGCTATGGTTGTATAATATATATCATTGTAACCATCAATATTTATAAACATTAATATTTAACATTAGAAAAAAAAAATAACTTTATGATAAATTCACAACTTTTATGCAACATCATTTTAATGCAATTAACAATTTATTCCTAATGCAACACTTTGTTTGTTAATTGTTTTTAATGATAAATACCCTAAACTCTTGTTTCTGCCCATTGGAGCCAAATTGATTATGTAATCGAAAGAAATTTGACTTAGGTAGGCAGAATAATATGAAAAAATTCTCAAAACTTTCTATTTTATAATACTCATCTTTCCTCTGTAATTATTAATATTCTTAAATTTTGAACTATCATTGATCAAACTTAGTTGTTAGTATAATTTTTGAGAATTTGAACAACATTTTGTTTGAAATAATGTAATTTAATTAATCATTTAACTATTTGTTTGGGGTGATGGTTTTAACAGAGTCATTTGCAAATATGCTAGCCTAGATCATTTATTTTACTTTTAATAAAAAAAGTTGCTGACCCCTCATCTTTTAAATAGTACAAAAACATTAGTATGGGAAAAGAAGTTCATTGTTAATTTTTATATTGGCATACAGATTGGTTATTTTAATGCTTTTGTTCTCTTTTCTTTTTTATTCTTTGATAATTTAGTGAATTAGGTTGTTATTTGCAAATGAAACCATTTTCTTGATGTAACCAATGACATCCGTAGTAGCGTGAGCAGTATTTACTTTTCACGCGTCCTCTTCTTTTTATTTTTTAGCCTTGCTGTCTGTTGCTTGAATTATTTAATTCGATAATTATAAATTTAATAAGTTTAATTGATATTGACTATTTCTACATGTTACGAATTCTACATGTTACGAAAATTTTCTGCTAAAAGCACAATTCTAACAATTGTTAGCAACTTATTCATGTGAGAAAAATTCTTGAGCTCTGCGTAGGTCAAATTTTGATATTGTTTATTCTTGTTAATTTGTATTAGTCTAGAGTAGTCATAACTCATTTTCCTGTTCAGCAACATTTTTTGGATATTAACATTTTTTTCATATAAATAAATTATGTTCAAATTATAGCAACTAAATAATGTAACAAAAATTATGTGACGAACACAACAAATTATTATTGATATAAACTTTTCAAAAAACAAAAAAAAAGTTTTTATATTCCATCTAATATGCATACATATATATAATTAACATAAAATTCATATTGATTAAATCACTCACAATTTTAATCAACACAAATTATATGATTAAAGTATGGATGAAGTACTCTGCATTTTCTATTTTGGCCTATTGTATAATAAGAATATACATACAAGAACATTAATAGAGGTTTGAGACACTATTAATTGTATTTAACTACTTTTTTTATGAAAATAAAAAGATTTAAATTTTTTATTAAGCCCTCTACTTAGGTTAATATAGGATACCCAATGGTTTGCTATAAATATATTTTAAAGTAAAAATATGGTTTGTCAAAACTATAGAAAATTAAGTTTAATATTGAGGGTGAAGAATTGTTGTTACATGGATTCCTGCAATTTCAATGACAAATTACATTCAGGCTGCAGATGTTTATGCAAAGTTTTGGTTTCTCACTCAGCTTACCGTGTTCTGTCTCGCTCATCCTCGTGCTGTCTCTAACTATACGTTCGTCTTAGCAAAAGTAAATACTGTTTTGAGTCTTTGGTGCAATGTTTGTGTTTGTGCTACCATAAAAAAAGGCTGCTCTTCCAATGCATCACCGCTTGCAGGATACATGGAGGACTGGTGGCGGCCACGTAAAGGTAATTTGAACTTTATTAACATTGAAACACGTTTTATTTCCGCGCAAACATTGTTAAAGTACCTTGTCAATAACTGTACACTTTTTTATCTTGAGTATTTTTTTGTACACACAATGTTTGCGCTCATAGGATCAAACAGGGCGACACAATTACTGCAGCCAGTGTTTGTTTGTATAGTGTATAGCCAATGTTCTTAACTCGGCACATCATTGGCTAAACATGAATATATATGTATAAAAATGAAGGCAAATTGCATGACATAATATCGCTGACGTCAGCTGTCAACTTACGTTTGACGTTTTCAATCGGAAATACAAAATCGGCAACGCATGGTCCATTTGTGAGAGAAATAGTGCATGGTTTCACATAACAAGATTAACAAGAAATCATTGTGAATGTCATTTCATCTGTTCAAAAGTGAATTATAAAATAATTGTTACAATATTGTAATCGGTTATTATTTCGTAACTTGAGGCAGAATCGAAAAAATATCCTTCCTGCCTTAAAGGCAGTAACGTTTTTCAGTTTTAAAAACTTTAAACCTTTTTACTGCCTGAAGTTACAGTCACATGTGCAATAAAATAAAGGAAGCATTTTTATGAGAGTTAGCTGTGGGGCACTTCATAAAGGGGATTTTAAAAATAAATGTACATTTTTTAATGACAGTTTGTTTTCATTTTTGTCTCTATAGCACACGCAACAGACTACTACGGTAAGTCATTATTCCTCCAGGAGCTTACCTTTGTTTGACCTAACAATACCTCGGTATTTCCAACAGTAACTCGGTGTCGGTTTTTTTCTTAATTTATTACTCTATCTAATACACGCCATCGGAACTTACTTGTACATAGATATCCTTTCGATCACGCTTCTAGATGTTTCCTTACTAACATTGTCTAGGTTGCGTCAACGTCAGATTACTTGATACACTAATCCGACGCCGCTCCGTTGCCTCGAATGGCGAAAGGCGATTCAAAATTTATCAAGGAATCTGATCTATTCTCTAAACGCTGGGGCTGTGTGAAAGAGATCCGGGGCAAATGTTCAATATACTTGTGGTTATAAACACCGTTGTCGGTCGTGAGTGGCCTTCCAGAGTTCTCCACGTGGCGTTACGACGGACAGACAGAGAATATACGAAATGTCGTCTATATTAATATTTGTGTAATGGTATAAGGTGGGGGGTGTAACGGGGTAGCGGTATCGTCTCACGCTGACTCACTCTTCCCGTCTCTGACTAACCGACGCACAGTCTAACACACGGACCCATTTGATTGAACTCGACTGCTCTCGTTGCGTCCGATGGGGCTTAGTTCTGCAAACAACGACTAACACGACCGAACGGTGGTGGTATACCGGTGTCCCGCGACGACCCCGCTTGTGCACAGTGGCAGCACCCCCGGCCAGGTGCGGGCACCATCCTGACCGTACGCGGCGACCGTCCAATCGGGACGCGAAAGCAACTGTCGCATCCTTCACTCTGTTTGTGGAGCTAACTCCCATTAACTCCAATCGGTCGTTTCGATTCGAACACATTGGCCGTAACCGACAGTCGTCAGTCAGTTAAAATGGTGTTCTTTAGGACATGCTGTAACATATCGGAGCACTGTTGTTGTTTATACGCTAATAATGAATGTGTATAGAGTTTTCATTTCTTTTTGATTATTTTTTTTTTGTCTTAATATTCATTGTTTCATCTGATGATAATATATACAATGGTCGAAAGATACTGACAAATGTTTTTTTTGTTTTCCTCCCTTTTTCAAGACGAGTACAATCTAAACCCGGGTTTAGAGTGGGAGGACGAGTTCACAGGTAGGTTCCAAATCCGAATCACACGAACAAACTATTGGAGAATTATAAACTTTGCCCTTGGTAGAGCCTGTGCTTCTGTCACTTGGCATGTTTTGTTTTGTAACTTTCCTATACCTTCGTTTGTGTAACGCTAAATTATGAGTATAGTCGCTAACCTGAACATTTAACACGGCACCCTTAACGGAAACGGTTTGTCTGCGTTAGTGCTATACAGGCTGTTCGTAATTCAAATTTTTAAATGTACAATACTATATGGATAGTACAACAGTAAATAAAAAAATATGATAATATAGATATATATATTTTTTTAAAAAGAAACAAAAGAGTTAAAGTCCCGCTGAGTTTCTTTCGCCTGTTCTTCTCAGGACCGAGGTATATTTTTCCGAACAGGTAGTAGAATCAAATGACGTCAAAAATTGATTGTAAATCAATTCAATTTGGAAAAAAAAAATTGTCTTTGACTTTGACTATTTCTTAAATTTGTGAAGTCCGCCAAAACGCAGTGGGGCCGCGTGGTGGTCTGTGCACTTATACCTTTTGTATAGAGGAGCCTGTGCCCAAGAAGTGGGATATATATAGGCTGTTACTACACTTTAACAAGGTTACAAACAGCTGCTTATAAGTAATAACTATAAATAATTTACGAATAATGTGATCACCTTAAACATTTTATGTATATGTTTCTAAGTGGTGGAACCCTTATAGAGTTTTCCCGAGTTGCCACTGAATTGCCAGTAATTTTAGCTAGCAATTATAAAACTTGTAAGCATTATTGTGTAATGGCAATACTGCTAGCGTAGAAACTGGGTACAGAGATATACCATTACAAGTCTGTGGGGGTCAGAACATCACCATTATGAAAATTATCATTAGTATGAGAAAAGCTGGTATTTATTTCCCATACATGATGGGTTTTAGGGCAACGCCGATTTATTTTTTAATAAATTTAAATTTAAAAGTCAACATTAGGTTGAGATGAAAGCCGGTATTATTATCCATCATGATGTAAACACATAACCTAGTTTTAGAAACAAATCACTCAATTATTCATCATTCTCATTCTAAAATTGCTTCTCATTTGATCTAGCTTATTGCGGTTTATCCCAAACGACGTTTAAGGTCAATCCAAACTTTTCTTGTTTCAAAGTATAATTTTTGAACGTTGTATTTAGTGCCAATATTTAATAAGCCGAACGTTGAATTAAATAGTTTATATTTACTTATTATACAATATTTTAAAAAAGTCTATATAGCGCAAAATTTCTTTCTCCGTCTAAATGAAACTTCGATGACGTCGAAATTATTTGAATACATTCTTTACCATTTCTTTGTTTATAAATAATTTCTATCAGACCAAAGAACTGGTTAAGTATATACATAATGGAAATTATTATTTCTTTTTTATGTTCTACAATCTTTTGCATAATGAGATTGTCAATTGCACTTTAAAAACTGGAAATAGTAATTTTTTTGTTTACGGTAAGTGTACCCAGATAGATATTAAGAGATATCCTAAGACAGGTAATTTGCGGATGCGTCACCGCTCGGTAGAGAATATGCGTAAAACAATAGAGTCTAAACCAAAAAGCCGGAAGTACACTATCTGTGTGGACTGTGGTCGTTCATAACTATGGAGCACATACTTGCAGGTAAGGGCTAACACAACTTTTAACTTCTTTTAGATAATAATTATAGTAAGATAGTGTTCACATCGAAAATTACACAAATAAAACTTTGACACTTTGTTCTTGTGTTCAACTAGTCGTAATTAAGGGAAAAACGATATTCCGTTTGTATTTCCGATCGCGCCACTCACCCGTATTAGTGTCGGCTTCCAATTAAATTGTGCAGCGGACTCCTTTGGGAACAAAAAAGCGCTTTCATATGCAATTAACAAATAACATGTCCGTATATACTCGTGTGATGGTCGATCAACAAGTTTTGTTTGTATAAAAACAGTTTGTTATGAGTGGGCCTCTTTTGTAAGGTTTGCCTGTAAAAGTGTGATACGAAGTGCAGTAATACCCCGCTTTACGGGACCCCGTTATGCGCGGTTTCACTATAACGCGAAATTCAAAATGCTCTGTCAAAAAATTATTCAGGTTTGGACATATTGCAGAGTATAGACAATAATGATGACCGTGTGTCAAACAATTAAAAACAGTGTTGGGTGTTATGAACGTATTTTACAAGAACGTAAAAAAAAAAGGGTTCCCAAAAGACAATAGATGTAATTTTCCGTAAAAAATAATTAATCGTATGTATTGCATTAAGTGTTCTCAGAATTAAAGTGTACACACATTACTGTAGTGCTAATCGATAAAGTTCTACTAATTCATCCGATATAGAGGATAGTTAGTGGTAATAAGTTAACGTAATTTCGTAAGTTTGCAATTGATATAAATTATAATAAATTAACGGTCGTATTATTTCTGATGTTAGAATCTAACTAAAAATCTACATTTATTAGAAAAAGAAACTTTAATACAGAATATTTGTATACCCGTGAAAACTTTTAATTGGCCTTATTTGTACATTTTTATATCATTATCTCTGTATTTATACTAGCTCTAAGTTTTCTTAATAAATAAATAAATATATAGAAATAAAGAAAATAAATAAAAAAACCGAATTCAAATACCATTACCAGGTTTGCTATTTTTTTTTACCTTTTGTTTTAGCAAAGGCTGTTTGTAAGATATTGTTTTAGTGATAATAAGGCCACCTATTGCACTACCACTGTTATATTATTAGTTTTATTGCACACATGTTATATACAATATGTGTGCAATAAAACATCTACCTATCTATCTACTAATATCACAATCAAAATTAATTTCCTATTAGATTTTTTGTAAGTGGTACAATTTTGCAGAGTTCCCCTGGGTTGGAATCAGTGGTAGTTAAATTGATATAATAATAATAATATCATGGGACTAAGCACACATTGCCATCTGGTCCCAAACTAGGCAGAGCCTGTACTATGGTAATCAGACAGCTGATATACGTACTTTAAAATATATACTTGTTTAGATAATTAACACGCAGACACAGAACAAATACCTATTGCTCATCGCACAAATATTTTGTTTTGGGTGGGAATCGAACCCACGACCTTTGGTTTTGCAGTCAAGAGCACTAACCACTGCATCAATGGGCCAGTCATTGTTGCGATAGAAAGTGATGTAGGGATATATAAAGTTATTTATATTCTAAAAAGATCACGACAATAAAATAGCAAAGCCTAATGACGCACCTTAAAAGAAACGCAATCCGGGCTGGAAGAACATTTCCCGACGTTCATTAATAATTCATTGATACGTCAAAACAAAATCGCCTATGGTCGGGGAATAAAGTCCTCGATGAATTTGCGCATCAATTATTAATACTACTGTCGCTGCTATCGGCAAAACAATATATAAAACAATAAAAGAAATTCCGCCCTAAATCGGGGCGTTATTATTATCATAGTAAAGATCATAAATTATTTCGAAATCACGGTCAAACTGTTTTTTTTTTCACTTTTTGCGCGCTTAAATTTTTTAAACTGCAGGTGTTAATGATTGCTTGGGTCAAATGCGCACATCACCCAATGATAGTCCAATCGACTTAGATACGTTAATACGCAGTGCTAAAACATTACTGCTGTTGAAAAATGATTATGTTAACAAATAATATTAATTATTTATTCTTGAACTTTAATGAAGAGCACGAACCTAACGGTAACTAATAAACTTGACTTTATTTCCCGCAGACCACTTTCAAAATTTTACTAGTTTCGGTGAACCCTCTGCTGTGACTTTCCTACTATATTCCCAAAACTCGTCAAAACATTTATAGATTAGATTTAATCACACACCCATCAGGTTTCCTATGGACCACTTTGGGAATCATTGGACTTAACGGTTCATTTTTCTCCCATAATCCAAATTTTTTATACTATATATTATATATCAGGTGTAGTTGAAAAATAACAGTGTTAACAAAATGAACAATGGACAGTCTTAATGCATCTGCTGACCCACTATCCACTTAGTGAGTTTTAGTACTATGCTGGTGTTTGATGATGGCTAGTATTACACAGTAGACTAATTGGACGTTATAGAACAGGCGATACGCTCGATAGATTTCAATAATTGACGTTTGTCAGACGTGTCAAATAGTCAATGGCAAGGGTAGAATCGCATCGCGACATAATTATATTTCTAGCAAGCGACGCGTTTGGCCATTCTTAGCCACTTGAATTTGACTTCCTTGGGTAGGTACTGTAGTGCCATTATTTTTCTAACTTACGTCTCGGGTACTACAGTGCCAATTATATGGATGTTCGAAAACACGGTTTTTCTAAAGAACTACATGGCTTTCCCCTACGATATCTGTGGTTTTCAGTTAACCTAACGAAATATATAGTCAAAGTCAAAATTCTTTATTCAAAATTGGATTGGTTTACAATCGCTTTTTGACGTCTAGTGATTCTACCACCTG
>DWHO01004905.1:0-10695 GCA_018247575.1 Eurytides lysithous rurik | reverse complement strand
ATTGAATAGCGATTTATTCAGTAAATAAGTAATAAGTCGTTATGTATTGAATAGCGAATTTTTTATAAGTAAGACTGCAGGTCTTTGTTTCTACTTCTTCTCGATAGAAGGGGAAGGTTTTTCGAATGTATTTATGTTTGTATATGCTTTATAAGGTCTGTGTTGTTTAGAAAAACTAACGATTTCTGGTATTCACGAGAATATTACACAACAATAAATATTACATCGTTAAAGTAAGAATATAAAACTTTTCGTACATTTTACAGCAGTATTTATTAATCAGTGGTTGCAAAAAAAAATGGTTTTAAATAATTTTACTTGTGTATAATAACTTATAATATTTATAATAACGCTAAAATGTAAAAGGTTAAGTTGCTTGACATAGTGCGGTCTAGGGTCAGGGGAATTTGAAATAGCGACTTAACGTAAAACCAAACCTAAAATCTGTAAAATAATTTGTGAGTATATCAATTAATATAATAATGAATAATATTAATAATGTGAATATTATTTACGGAACTAAAAAAGTAAGCAATTCAAGATATGGTAAGTGATTCTGTGTCTGTGTAATACAAACAATGTAAATTTAAACCCCTTGCCGGAGAAGGTCCTTAGCTCTGTTTTCTGGGTAGTTTTCCTAGATCGTATCGGTCTGAGAATTCTGCGAGCGCTTAGTGACTCGAGAAGATAGTAAGTAATTCGTACAGGACAAGATTATATGAAAACGTACGGTGGTATGAATGCCAATAACGGTACTATGTGACAAAATACTATCGTTACATGTCGATCCGTCGCTCCGTTGCTTGGTAGAAGGACAAACCTGCAGCACACTTTCGCATATATAATATACGATAGGATTAATGTCGCTAATGCGATCGTTACTGCTCAAGCGCAGTTAAACGTAAGTATGGACTCATGAGTGTATGTGTGTCAGCGTAGGCTGCTAATACGGTGGTATTGCGCGGCACCGTTGTGTGAAACGGGCCTGCTTAATCTCCGCGAGCTGCATGGGGCTCATTGTGAGAGCTTTTCTTATATAAGTCACGGTTCCGTTACGTTGATTTTTATACATTTCTAATCTGTGTACGTTGAGTTAATTACGTGCATGGAAACGTTACCACGAAAAACGTTTGACGACCTGTTTTTATGTTCAATCTTTTCTTGATTGTGCTTTCGTCGATTGTTAATTGAAAAGTAGACTTCAGATTTAATCTCATTCAATTTATATTTTCTTCGTTCGAAAGGTGGCAAATCGTGTAATCAGTTGCGACGTTCTGAAACCTATAACATCTATAGACTAAGGACGATGAAACGATGTATCAAAGCTTTTTTGGGATAAAAAGCACCTGTGCCTCGTTTATGCCATTCTTCATACCACAAAAATCATGAGGATCGGTGCTTCGCTTTCCGCACAGCCAGGGAAGACAAACCAAGCTTACAAGTTTTAAACAGACATTTCCTTATACCATTGGTCACATGTCGTGCTAATTTATCCTGCCGAATCTAAAAGTAATTATTTGTAATGTAATTATTTCTTTGCGTTTTCGCTTCTGTTTTAACTTAAATCGTCCTATTAATGAAGGTGATATAAATTTTAACTGTCGACTTGTTTTCGAGTGATCTGTTATGTTGGTGTTTTTATTTTATTTTTTGTTTAAGCTTACTGTCCGAGATGCGTCAATTTCACTGCCCGTCTAAAAGTCGTGAGCGTGCAGCCATTCCATCCAACGCACGCACGTCTCGTGTGATCGGCACACAAACATCTGCGCATCCAACGAAAGTTTATTTATTCTCGTATTCCTGCTTTCGTGCGCATTAGTCGGCCGATTAGTCAATTATGTGCAGTTTTCCGCTAATTGAATCATTTTTTTAGAATTAAATCGTTGTTGGATTAGAAATGTATTCGTTTGCTTACTTTGAGATTTCTTTCTTTTTCCTAAAACGGCTTATGCATCAGGAAATAGCATTAATGCGTCGCAAGAATATGAAATTATGAACTCATTTTTTTTTAATTTTTTTTTTAATAACATTTAAATAGTCTAACAGATCTATATGAATTTTGGTATAACTGTTAGTTTGTGGGAAGTGATATTATTATATGGCTTATTAACAGAAACGTGACCCAAAATAAAATACACGCGAGCGAAGCTGAGGTTTTAAAGCATTATTATAAAATAACATCCTGCGAATTAAAATGCACATTGTCGATTTCAAACATTCATTTTATCTACAGGAAATGAGAAAAAAAAACTTGCCTTAATTAATTTTTAAGCTACTCTTTATACATTTTTCATAATGATACATATTTCAAAAGGAGATTTGAGAAATATGTATGTAATTCGATTAAACCATAACTTTACTTCACACAGCGGTTGTAACTAAAACCTTTTTACAGTACAGACCTTGTTATTTTATTTTTGTAAGTATCAATTTATGAAAACAGATACCCGATATCGAATCGATGCGATATCAATCGACCGTAATCACTTTCGATTCTTTACAAGTGCCTTGTTAAAAATGATTTGTTTTTTATGTAACGAATTTGTAAAGTCTTTCAATGAGTTCCAAGTAAATGTTTTCGGGTAATCCGATTTATAAATAACTTTTAAAGGTTTGTTATAATATAAAGCTTTAATTGAAACGATTTGTTATGGGGGCAAATTCAGCATGAAGATGACGGTCGTATGGAACCATTGTTTTAATTAGTTTTGCACGTCGATAAGTTTTAACAATAAAGAGATCAAGTACATTAGAAAGTTATACAATTACAATGGATAATCACAATTAAACAGCCTGTCAGCGGTAGGCGTTTATAATAAAAATAAAGGCGTTTACAATAGATTATTTAAAAAAAAGGTATTCGAGTGCTTATAGCAAAAATGTACAGAACGGTTCTGTTCTGGACGGTTGCTCATAATAAATCGTGGTATATAGTGGGTCTTTGTCCCAGCATGTTAGACAGTGGTTTTATATATATGATTGTACAAACAATGGAAATCATCAGAGCATGCCACTGTGACGACCTCAGACCGCGAGTCAAGGTCCTACAGGCCTTAGTAAATAATAGAACGTCACACCAACGCCAGATGATTTTATTTGATTTGTTTAGATTTGTTAATGGAAAGGGATTTAAATTACAGTTACGGTGTACCACCTGAATACTATATATAAATAAGTTGTAGTCTTTCACCCTTTCAAAAGATGCGTAACGGTTTGCATATCCATAATTTATTTAGATGTTTCTCACTCTTATCACTGTTTCTCTTTCTTTCCTGCAACAATGGGTCAAGGGATCAAACCAAAGGGTATTTTTTTTTAATAAAAATTACGAGGAAATGGAATGAATGGCATGAAATGATAATCTGACCAAGCGAGGTCCTGATTGTCGGATAAATATTTTATTATTATAGTACTTTCAGGTTCCATTAATTTCTAAACAATTGAAAACCGTTATGAACGCTACATTTGTAAGTTACTGCTACTCGACCTCGTTGTACATGGTGCAGCTACATATTACATAAACTGCAAATGGCCCTACGTCGTTTCCTATCGTCAACTGCTCATTAATTACAAAAACGTGCTCGCTGTCCGCGATCGCGTGGTCATTTCACAACGAACGCGCGAGCAAAAAGTTAAAATTAATTTTATCGCATACCGAAGTTATGCATGCCGCAGAGCGTATTCCCGTGGCCCGGCCTTTTGCGCAAGCGGTGCCGGCGTGCCAAGATCTGCCCACTGCCGCTCAAACCTCTCCTACGCTCTCCGAGTCTTGTGATTATCGACCGATAACGTTTACTTAGTCCGCACACGTAAAGTGACTTTTATTCAAAGTGATTTGGAATTACAATTATTTGTTTGTGGCAGGGCCATTTAATTACTTCCTCGTGTAAAAATGTGCTATATTTTCGAGAGGAGATTATTATCTTAATTTGTCACTTTGTAAAACAATGCTCGATTCCTATACATAATCAAAATTCGTTTATTTTTATTGATTTTGCTTCGAATATCTACATAAAGTTACTTTTATAGAATGTACTATATTTCTAGCAAGGAGCTTTTTTATTTTTATTTATCCACGTCATGTGCGATTTGTGTTGTGTTTTACACACAAATACAACACAAATTGCAAATCACTGACGCGAAGTACACCCCGACTCGAAACCATCTCTTGTTGAATCCTACAAATTTTAGGAATGTGGGGATATATCGGAATTGAAACCAATTTATATTCTCTAGTTATAGTCATCTTATAATTTAACAATCGTCCGTATTATATATTTTAGTGCCACCAAAGGCTTTGTGTTGTAAGCTTTATATTGTAGCAGGTGTACAAATCACCTGCTAGGAACATACTCATGCCACGAGTTTGTATGTGGTAGAAGCTGTTCGGTATGTCTTAAATACATGGCCCGCGAACAATGATCGTCTAATTATCTACACGGTTTATGAACGCTATGACAACAGAAGTAGAACGCTTTAATTTAAACTGAACATAACTAAGAAAGATAGGGCCATATTGGATCACAAGCTCTGTTGTATGTCTTTGAATTCGTATGTTAAGTATGTTAAGTACACCAAAGGGTAAAACAATCTTTAATTAATACAATTTTAAGTACCGACGGAACACTGGTTTTTAACTTAGACATTTCTCAATTGCAAGAACTGTACAGTTGTTTTTTATTACTTGTTTTAAACCGTGGCATTGTTTCATACCTTTGTACAATTTTCCAAAGGGCACTTAACATTAACTTGCTGAATCTGTGTCTCGACTTGAAACGAAGTAATTTTATTACAGGTAATTGTTACCGAATTGCATTTCACACACAGTTACTTATTTTAAACCCGTGGTATTGCCCTTATGTTTTACATCTAAATCGTTAATAGTTGATTGAATTCATAGTTATCTTAAAGCTAATAAGCCGTGATCCAATTGTGTCAAGATTGTTAACAATATTTAGTCATCTTCACCTTAATGGCTAATTAACCAAGATCACATATCATGTATGAGACGAAACAAACTTTCACATTTGTAACGCTCGAGCCAGTACTTGTGGTCTCATGCCCGTGAACCGTCACAAGATGTTCGAGTAGATAGCTGCTACCACCAAGGCCACATTCAGCTGAACCACTAACACGCCTCCGTTTCATATCTGGCACTGGAACGTGTTTTATTTGTCTCTCGCGTTTCACGTTACGCGGTGCATGTCAAGGAATCGACATGGCTCATATTCATTCATTATTAATTATATATTATATGCGTTGTATTGTCTTTTTCAATAACTTCGCCAAAAACGCAATACACTCGGTATTTGTCTAAAAACATAACTCGGCGCATTTACACTTTTAGCACTGCAATTTTGTGTTAATTCGCCTTTCCGTGAGAAACCTTTATAGATGTTTTTTAGCCTCCTGCACGCACGGAGGAACGTGAAATTTTACTTACTGTTAGTCAGTTTAGCTGTAACTATGCCAAGTGCAGGTTGATTAAATTTAAAAACGATGTTTCTTACAAATATATTAATTGTTTAGTTTTTATACGTTCGATGTCAAATAAATAACTAATGAAGTGATCAATTTCATTTGTACAAATAAGATCATGCGACGATAAAAGAGGAATATGTTCATTTATATTTTATGAATATCAGTGGTTAAACAAACGCTGGATTACTGGTTCGTTATTAATTTGCTTCAGGTCTGAGTAGAAATATTGTTTGTTTAATATTCTATTTCATACCGTGTGTTGCTTATTTTGCCAGTATATCTCTATACATATATCTTAAACAGCAATTAACTATATTATAATTACTATACGTAACAGCTACTTAATAGGTTAAGAATTTTATATTAAGTAGCTGTTATCCGGGGCATAAAGTTCCTTTTTTATTTTTTTCAAAATAAAAAGATATTAACTTTTTTTAAGTTGAGTGTGACATAATATCAAAAAGTTTTCCTGCTTGCTACACAAAAGAAGGCATACGAAATTATTTAATCTTTATTATATGAGTTACGGGTGAGGAAGGGAATATTCTACTGATATAGTTTGCACTTTTAAGTCTTGAAAAATTACTGTTCTATGTCAATAACAATATACGTGGCAGTATCATCACAGACGACGATCCGTGGCAATGTGAAATTGTCCCCAAGCACGCGGTCGACATTCCAGTCGGCTACTGTTTGTCCGTCCTCGTCTAGCGGGCTTAAAATAATTACACAAGTGCAGTGCAGCGGTGCTACCTACCCCACGGAGTTCGTTGCGCCCGCGCCTCCCCGCGACGCGACGTCTACTACCTGACATTTTCTAAAATGGAGAGTAAAAGTGATCGCCGACTTTTAACTGGTTTCCAAATGTCGTCGAGCAGTTTTGTGACCGCCAGTTGCGTCCGTCCGCGTTCAGCCATAAACACTTTCACTTTTTTTATAAACACCGATTATGAAATACAGCCACCGGGCTCCGACTAATCAGTTTTTATGTAATTTCAATATACGGCAATATTGATAATATTCTGGCTTAACGATGCCACAGGTGTTTTAATTTATTAATCCGAAGACGGTACTGGGAATACATGATGTTGCGCACGATGCGGAGCGTTATCGCGTTAAACTATCCTCGCCCGCTGAAGCGTGGAGCAAGACCATCTGCGCCTATTGGAGCACGTTCGAATTTTAAACTGTGAATAGTAAATAAATAAACGGCCCGACGTGGTAGGCGCGGGCGTGCGCGCTCAAACGCTCAGGCGCTCAGTGTGGCGATGCCTCCGTGTGGAGACACACGCGGTCAGCCATTCATATTGTTCTAAAGTGCTAGCGTAATAGAGAATGTGTTAGTATGGTGATGTGCGTGTTTCGCTCCGATCCATCCGTCCGTTCGATTCCAACGCAGTGTCTGTGCTTTGTGTGGTCAAGCAACTTGGCGGTTTTCTCGCACGGTGTCCGACGCGTGGTTCTATTTCGGTGATGTTCTATTCCGGCCCCGCGCTCGCGGTGTGAATAAACACCATGTTTATTTGTGCTGACACCGCGCAGACTCTAATAGTGAAATATATCGATATAATGCGGCGCGCTTGTGAGAATTTTGTACTGAACATTGAACAGATGGTAGTCGTTCTAAAGGTTGGTGTCCGCGAGTTGTTTTACACTCATGCGCCTAGTCTTATCTTGAAGGGTTTAGAAATATGGTTGTACTAGAATTCATTATGTTTATTTAATTCTAAATTGAACATCACTATATCAGGTTTTGGCCAAGGCTTTTAGTGTGAATTTACTTTGTGTCTATTTTTCAGAATAAAGTATGCAATAAAGTATAAAATCACTCACCACATTTATAAAAAATCCATACTATTAGCAAAAAAAAAACACGTGTACTCCTTGCTTTTTTGTGAAAGCAGGAAAAAAACACGCACATTTTTAATATTAATAAGAACAGTAAGAATTACACTGTGGTAAAGACATGCATTAAATTCTTACGTTTACAGTAGTGAAGCTCTGAAAGTTACAACGGTGAAGAAACTTTACGAGATTTATGTGTCTAGTAAATTTTATATTTAAGGTTATATGTCTTATTAAGTATCAATCAACACATTTTATTTTATATAAATGAAGTTTGTTTTTAGTTATAGCAAAAATTGCTGTTACTTATTATTATACGGAGTGATGAGGTGATCTATGGGGATTTCAAGGAGCACCTTTCACCATAATAATATGGAAGAATACTTTAATGTTAACAATGTCAACTTAGTTGTGTGGTTGTATCGTTTACTCTTCACTCACAAGTCCTTTGGTTATTGCTGATTATATGCCAGTGTTTTTCTTGTATTTGGTTATAATTTTTGCTATTCTTCTCTGAACAAGTCTATATTAGTGAACTAGTACTATTTTTGTGGTGTTCAAAGATAAAAAATAGGTTTGAAGTGTATATTGCACTAGTCAACAAGGAAATAAGATTTTTTTATGTTTTCTTTTTTTCTTTTTAAAAACGCTGCCTCTATTATGAGACGGAAATGTCTTATGTTATAAGGGCGTTTTATATACATAGATCTTACGCTGACAAATGCCCAGAACCAAAACAAATATTTGTAGTTCGTACAAATATTTGCCCCGGGTGAGAAGCGAACCCTCGACCTACGACGCCGAAGCCAATGGCTTAGCATCTGCAACAAATGGTCATCAAATAACTATATAAATAATAATTTTAGAAGTAAACTATAAAATAGAATAGATAGTTCTACGTTGTACATTTAAAAAATCGCATTATATTCTAAATGTCTGGAGTATTTTTTTTAATATGAGTTTTTGTTATCGTTTTCTCTAAACAACGTTAAAGGAAAACTGAGGAAATTGCCCGATGTCGTATCAAAAGATGCAAAAATTACAAAACAAAAATTGCTACTGCTTTAGGTAATTCATAATTGATAACATTGCACTTATAGTCTGATGACATTCTAAAGGACTTCTTTTTGATAATCGTGGAAAGATATTTCTTTACAGAAAACATATCTTTAGATGATAATGTATTCATTTTAAAGTTTTCTCGAGTACTATATACAGAATCGTAACTGGTTGTCTCACTAGAAACATATCGTTGCAACTAATGGATGAACAAACATAACAACATAACAACAAGCATAACTTCATAACACATAACAGCTTCTGTCGCGTAAAAAGGCCATCTCGTCAAAAAAATATCATGCTCATACAGAAGTATGGTTATAACTTGTATTACTATCAACGAATTGAGATATTTTTTGGCTTCAAATTCTTTGCCCCGGAAGATTTTTGATATCAAAATATAAAATAACTTTACTATTGGTGGTGTGGATTGTGTAGTCGCACCTTTGCTAGATATTTTGTCGATATGCAGTTCTGTTCAAACAGTACGGTGCTCTTTAAAGACAACGTTTCCAAAGTTACTTTGCATTACTATGGAATATTTATCTAATCTCTGCTTGACAAGGCCAGGTGCTGGTATTCCAAATTTTATTAGTGACCTGTAAGCTGTTAGCCCTAGATTTTGACAATAGGAAAGTTGTCTGTCTTATTAGTTTATACTTTTCGTTGTGAAGTCTATTGTGAAATTAAGACCTTTTGTCTATGTTAATAAATGTACTGTTAATTGTTCCGGATTCGCCGACGTTCTCGAAATAGGCGATTACGCACGTTTCTAGCCGGTCCACATGTCCCAATGGTCGCATCCGTCGCAAATCGACCATTTCCTCCAGGCGTCTTCGCCGTGGCTCACCATTATGTACATGATTTATACCTGCCACGTCATTAGTTAGCGCTGTCAAGCGCTTGTCGCTAGCGGATGCGTTTATTAGCTGTAGCAGCCCTGTTAAAAGCGCTGCTTTTTTGAATACAGACACAAAGAAACGAGGCTCGATTCTTGCCTTCGCGACGACCTCTATACAACATCAATGTTTTGTACTTGACAAAAGGATGCTTGTGATGCGTTGTTCGACACAATAGAGGCAGCACATAATGTACTATGAACATATAACTAAGCTGCTTGTATGTTATGATAGTAAGCCGCTTAAAAAACAAAATTTCCTCTTTACTTCCAAGCTATTTTGATAACACTATAACCGTTTTCCGTGTTTAGAAACATTATTCATTTAATTTCCATCCGATTTAAAAAATAAAATACGAACATTTTAACAAAAAATACATTGACAATTCCACGGGGTACTTAAAATTTTTTGCATAATTTTTGTCTATAAGAAGCCCAGGAATACGCCGAGTTTACGATCTAACGTGAATATCGGAAACCCACAGATATCTCAAAGGTATTAATTACCTTAAACTTTTGTCGAATTTCTTGTAAAATATCGTATTTCTCGGTTAGTCAAATTGTTATTCTACAGTCCGTCTCAATTCGAACAGACGTTTTAACAGGCGACAATGTCTTTACAACGTGACTATTGTATTGAAATAATAGCAAATATTGTTCAGTCTGACTGAAGTCGGTCTTATCGAGCCGCTGCCATTGTTATCATGATTTCAAGGCAAGGTCGTATATTACAAGTCCTTAAATGATCGTCCGTTTCCGCGCTATTTTAAAATTTAATAGCTTGCGGTTGTATGCGTTTTATTTTTCGATTTAGTTTTATGTAGATGTCGCACAGTTTTTTAATCTAATCGGTTTTTAATCTGTTGCGAGACATAGTTGTTAATAAACGGTGATATTGAGTATTCTAACATGACATATAGCACAATCGCTAGTTAAATGCTATTTAATTTCAGACTTAGATAAATAAGTTTAACAAACCGCTACTGACTTTATGACTAGTATATTACTTTTTGTTGATTGTTTGATTGCTGATTTTTTGGATATGAACGGCTAGAAATACAATCCGCAGCCTCTTTAAGAGCGTCGATGAACAGTTTTTTTTCCCGACTGCTAGAAGTGAGTGATGCGTTTCAAGGACAGGGAAAAGTGAATAAATATGTACATCTTTAGTCGTCGCATTTGGTGACTAAAAATTAATATACTGTGATCCCAGATAAAATCAGTGGAAAAACTATATTAAAGATTGTAGCGTGTTGGCACGTCTACTCGATCTCAGTGGTGGAAACCTTGGCTTATCTTCGGGAAGACTCGGTGTCGTGTTAAAGTCGCTGGCCGGTGTGTGTGATGTATTGCAACCAACCTCGGTCGGCTGATTCGAGCTCGGGGGAAGTCCCCATTTCTCGGGCGGAAAC
>DWHO01004904.1:0-10696 GCA_018247575.1 Eurytides lysithous rurik | reverse complement strand
ACAATTCCCCGCCACCCGCGCGCCCCTTGCTCTCACGGTTTTGGAGAAATCAAGTGTTGCTATTTGCAAAAAATTTTCGTCCACCCTATATTACGATTTATTTATTCTGTTTTTAGTCGCTAACAGTTGGAAAAGGACTGGGCATACAGTTTTTTTAAACCCTTATCCCACATTTATCTTCTATACTTAATTCTATATATGATAATAGAATAATGGGGTTTGAAATAGCGTATGTTAATTACGTGACAACTGGAGAATGGCTGAAAAGAAATATACTCTTTTATCAACGATTAGCTGTTTCTTTAAAGTAAGAACTAAAGTATTTTATATTTTAATCGGTTCAATATATCTACCAAACTATCAAAAATGATAAGTCTACGCATACTGGTCAATGAGTAATAAAATATGAGCCTTTGATACGGACTTGTTACTATACCGATTTCTTATAACGTTCGATACATTGCCAGAATCATCCATTTTTTTTCACATGCTCCGCTTATTAGCATCGAAAGTAATAAGATGATATAACTCTATACTCAGTAATTGCGCTGAAAATACTTCTTTACTTGGGGTACTGCTAATGTACTTTTTGGGTGGGTTTTGCAAATAAGTCCTGCCTGTAATCTCCGCTAAACTTAAAAGGATAAAAACTGTTACCTTCTTTGTCTTCAGTAAACTATTTAATATTATTTACTGAAGACAAAGAAGGTATTATTGTTCATTCCGATCTATTCTTCTGAACCATTCTGTGTTAGTAAATGTGGTTTCGCACTGCTTTTATGCATGTCCATAATATAAAAGTAATTTTAGCCATATTAACCATACGGTTAACACTCATACTAGTTCTTAGTAATAGTTCAACTTCTCCTATAACATCTTTAGCCGAACTGGTTATATTTATAACATTTAAAAATCATTCACATTTAATTCTGTTAAATTATTACTAATATTCCATAAAAATGCCATCGAATATATAATCAATCGATTCGATTCCTTGAGAGTGAAAGTGCATAACGTGTTCATCGTACAAATCGGATCGTACTGATCATAAATAGCTTTCAACAAGTGTTTCAGCGAACAGTTAATTGCAACTGAGCTTTTTATCGCTACGTAGGTTAACTTGAACGACCCGAGCGTCTCGACGCGACTCGATCTGCCGGCACTTGTTTCGCAGTAACTTTCTTTCATCTGACAGTTGGTTGTACGATCAAATGGTTAGCGATTGCGGCCGCTTGTAAATCAAATTATTGAGGCCAATCGTAAAAGACAATCAGCGCTCGTACGCATCGAAAGCGTATATTAATTGATGTTATTATTATGCGACGTTATGTAACACAATACAAACAAAACATTTCAACAACGGTGTCTTTTTGGAAAAATCTTCATGAAGTGCCTTTTTTTTTGTATTACAGTTTTTATACGAGTTTACCACTTAAACGAGAGTTCGCTTCATGTCTAGCCAAATACGACTTTTTCGCTTTGTCCGCGGCTTATTTATTTCACAATAAAAAGTAGCTTACGACACTTTCCGCCTAAAAATTTTACAGTTAGGTCACATTAATCCGTTCTTGCATGAAGGTAGGGCAAGCCAAAAACGTTATAATATTAAAAAGAAAGTAAGGTTTCTTCTACACGTCAGCTTATTCATCTAAAGGCAAAAAGAGATTTATGGTTCTACCAGTTTACAGATTGTTTGGATAGGTTCAAATCTGTTTAAGGCAATTCTTAAAAAAATCACCAATTCATTTTTATGCTGTGAGCGATTATTCAATCGTCACCGTGTTACGTTATTAAAAAAAATATCATCCATGATCAGCCCGCTCCCGTCCCCTACTGGTCAGGGGCCTCTAAAATTGAACATTATCTTGGTTTCGTCCTTGTGATTAACTAAGTTACTAACGGAGACTAATTAAAAGAATATAATAGACACTCTTGTTTCACTCCTCGGCCATTTGCACCTGTATACCTATATGGCCATAATGATCGTAAAAAGCTTTCAGCAATTGGAATCCTACGGCACTACCGTTAAAAGGAGTTCCGAACAGACCAAATTTCAATTTCAAAATTCGACCAATTTTCAAAGAATCAAATAGGGATTTGCGATGGCTCAGCGGAATGGCATAAACAGAAACTAGTTTGATATTTATTTAAAAGGGTTTTATCTTCATTTTGGGGAAAAGATAACTACGAATCTCTAGCTCCGTGCTTTGGGGGTTCTCCCCAAATAGAGTACAGAATTGGATTTACATACGTTGGTTGCAAAACTGCTCCACAACAGCTCGTTTTTTACCTGTTTTTAACAGCTTCATTTCCATTTAAGAACAAAAAATTTTCATCTTGACGAGCTTTTGGCAACTGTTCTAAGAAGTAATAGATTATATAGTAGGGAAATATTGATGTTGATCAACAAAAACACGCCCTTAACAACAGCAAAATTTTATTTGCATTTTGCGTGGTTCGTTTGTCTTACGTGAAGAACGCCCAAGCAAAGATAACCAACTTGGAGGTTTCCGAACCCTCGCATCAGATTTGTTAACGCCCGGTGGCTAATCGGAACGCGTGCGACGTTCGGCTGCCTCATTCAGAACCCACTTCATCGGTCGATTCTCGGTATCGAATCGCGTGTCCGAATATTGTTGCGTAACGACAAAGCAGTTCGCGTGTTGTGCTCAGCCTTGCCAGCGTTATCGCGCGTTTCCCGGGCCGATGTCTGCGTGACCTTTGGATTCGCCGCTCGAAAACTGGGCCGTCGGCTTCTGACCTTTTTGTTTGTGTTGCGTCGGTCGGAAAAAGACGCGCGGCCCGTTACGACCGCGCGCGGAGATGCGCGAGCTCTATTTCGGATGCAGCCGAACGATAGGCGAGATTTATAAGTAGCCTAGGTTGGTCTATGTTTCTATCGCGCGTATGTAGGCCAAGATGTGACTAAGTCTATTAGATAATTCACGAAACGGAGCGGAGGCAATTCGTAGCTATTTCGATGTCTGCAGCGTGATATAAAATTTACGGAAAGTGGTATACTTTCATTATAATTTTTTGAAAATTTGTCCTAAATAAGGGAACTCAATTTATTTACTTACTAACTAAATTAAGCAAAACTAAAATAATCGTTTCTTTAAAAAGCACACATTTTATAGCATATTCTGAATATTTGCTCTTCCTACAAGTTTATCATGCAGGCATAATATTAGGGCGATTTACTCAAATGTAGCCAGTGTATAGTAACAACATAAGAGATACTAGACTATCGTAATGCGTTGTAATGAGGAAATGTGGTATACATACAGGGGTAAAATTTATAAATCTTAATTAGCACATAATTCCCGCAACACTCAAATTTAAAAATAAATTATTCGGGAATTATATGCTAATTAAGATTTATAAATTTTACTCCTTAGTAGGGCAACCCGGGCTTTTGGTGTTGTACGGTAGTACCGCCATTGCCCCAAACAATACTAATATTGTGTCTTATAAAATGTTTGAGGTTTCAGAGCCATACAATCTTACGTACGTATGTAAACCTTAGGATAATAAACAAAATTACATCGAATAATTAAGTATAAATAGAAATCACTTTCTCATGTACTATATATATTTTTAATTGATACCCAAGCATTTGGGCATTCATTGACCGCGTTCTGTGAATAAAACATGAGCGTTATGTAATGCAATGGCTTGGCGACAGTTTTCACTGCCGGCAGAGTTCAGTTACACGTCGTCGCGATGTGGTCGCCGTAAATAGAACAATGATTAATTAAGTCCGTTGTATAAAAGGGCGCACTAAAGTTGACCCTGTGTGCCGGCGTGTACTATTAGCCGATCAGGGCTATTCTTGCCAGACTCAGTGACAACGTCAAGTATATTACAGCAATTTCTTGTCCCACTGCCTTTTATGTTTAACTTTATTAATTCGTCGAAGTGTATTATGGACGCGTATTTTCGATATGTACAACAGTTGTAGTTTTCTTTGTTTAAAAAGTTACCTGATACTAAAGATTGTAGGTGTGTTGCCAGTTATGGATTTAGGGGAGGGCAACAAGGCTAAACATCGAGGGCCACCACAATAGAGACTTCGAATAAAAAATCTTCCAACCTTATTAATATTTGTTTCTTAAAAAAACTATTTAGCTTCACAATACATTATTCATTGAAAAACTTGACTGAAAAAAATTGTACATTTCTCTTGGAAAATGTACAATTGCAAAGCTTCTAAATCCGATCCTATGTGTTGCCGGTTTTTAAAAAATGGGCCCCGGTTTAAATCAATTCCTTGACGTAATATATAGGTTTTTACTTTACTTCGATAGAGTTTGTGGATTTCCGTAGTATTTTTCTGGTCGTGGCTTCCCGATCGCACCCGTAATGCAATCGTTGACAGTCGACTTAGTCGTAGTCGACGACTTACTAACTAAGATGTCAACGTCTACGATGTCGAACTTTGAAAGAACGATGTTTACGCTTTCAATCCTAGGGCTATATAGAACTTCATCGGGATACTAAACCCGTGGAAGCTGGTTCCCACGAGTGAGGTTGACCCTAAACCTGCAGGGTGACGCATAAGGAAATACGGGAACTAAACCATTTTAATCTAATCACCCTTGCTTTAAGCCAAGATTTCATTAATCATATCCTAAAATGTTATTAGTTTGGAATTTGATCACACGTCTAAAGGATTCAAACAGATTTATTAAAACTATTACGTGGCTATGAATGCTGACCTGTGCCGAAAGTATCGAGAACTAGGCTAAGGACGCACTACTTCAGTTGTTAAATCAATTTTCCAATACGGCGTACCTTCATATCTTAAACATTTATTTCAGTGTACCATTTTCTAAAATAGCGCACAGGTGTCGCATGCCCTTAACATATAGTTGTGTAAATTCTTCTCTTTAGACACTAACCACTGCAACGTCTATGCCGTAATGTTATGTAAACAGAATTGGCCCGCACACACTGCGATATCAATTATATACTCGCGACCCAACAGCAAAACTAATAAATACCAGTCGTACTGATATAATAGCGGAGGCAACGTCGTAAACAGCGAGTGTGTTATTAAATACTTTGTATTATACCAAGTGTGTTTATCATCAATCGATGCACCATAAATATGTGGTATTTTTACTCATCCTCATTTCGATTCGAGAAAGGGAACAAATCGATCTACGCGGCTGTTCTGATTTCGTTGAGAGGAGAGATACTTGCCGAACTAACTGTTACCGTCGAAGATGGGGTTTGAGCCAACGGGCTCGCTTAAAGGCCGTTATTTAGCCTGAGTTATAGCTAACATTTTTCAAGTACGCGCTGACTACTCCCTTGAGCGACCAGCGTTATGCTGAGCAGATGGCCCTGTCGACTCAGCATTGCAACGTAATTTTTCTCTCTTTATTTTATTATTATTATTTTTCAGTTAATCTAGTGTTTATTGTGTTTGAATTTATCTCATATGTAATGTTTCATGTGTTCTATGTTCAGCTGATTAAAAGATTATTATTATTTATTATTATAAGTGTTAGGACTCTTTTGCGGGGTTCGCCTGGAAGAGTGTATTGCCAGTTAGTCTACCGTCAAGCAGTGATGTAAAAGGTTTACAGAACTCCGAGGTAAGGGTTAGTTACTGAATATAAGATAGATTATCATATATATCTTTTTTTAAACGCTTAAAAAAATTAAAGAGTTTAAAAAAAATTACAATAAGTTGTAGTTGTAAGATAGAAATATCTTGTTTTACATACATAAATTTGACAAACGCCTAGATCCTAAACAACTTTCGTAGTTCGTACAAGTAGTCTGTACCGGGTGAAAATCGAACCCACTACCTGCGACGCCTTTAGCTTGGCATCTGCGCCATTTTTACGTTGGTAGCAGCAACCATTCAGCTGCACCCGCTGCTGAATGGGCCGGCTTGAACCGGATAGGTACCACGATTTCACAGAAAGTCGGCGTAAAGTGTTTTCGCTTCCGCGTTTCGTCCTGTGAGTGAGGTGGCCCATCCCCTCCCCCTTCTTCCCTCTATCACTTCCCTCCCTACCTCTGACTCCATCTCCTTCCATTCCCTCTATCCTCTTCACTTCCTCTCAGTCCTTCTCCCACTCTCTTTCGAAAATATCCCCCTTAAAGGCTGACAACGCATTTGGACTTTCTGTAACGTTGCAAATGTCCATGTGCGGCGGTAATCATTTACAATCAGGTGAGCCGCTTGCTCGTTTTTCAGCCTATTTACTACATTAAAAATTTAAAAAAAATTATCATCAAAAAATATCTGGGTAACGGGCACCGAGAAGATCGAGGTCGTTCTGAATTTATGTAGTTAAAAATACTGAGTACAACTGTCTTGACAAAAAAGGTAACATAAGGGGAGATGTGTATTTATCTTTCGGCGTACGGCTTGCTCGCCTTGTCACAACGTCGTGTAAAGTTAAAATGAATATCATGAATTGGTCATTATTTTAAGTTTTTTTTTAAATCGGTTGCCAATAGAGATGCAACCTGAAGTGGTTTTTACAGTGGCTTTACCGGCACAGTAGTTCCCGAATAATTTATCTTTAACTTTGAGCGTTGCGGGAATTATGTGCTAATTAAGATTTATAAATTTTACTCAGAAGGCAAGCCGGGCTTTTGGGCTTGTATGGTAGTACCGCCACTGGCTTCCGCTACTGAATGGGGCTGTTGGGCCCGGGCTGGCCCGTGGCCCCGTCCCCACCATGCCCGCATCGTGCCATTTTTGTAAGGGTTGCCCTTTTCAAAAAAGTTTTTCTAAAAAGAGCTAGCAACGCATAAGATTTACAAGTCCTTGAATGTTTCTTAAAAATGCAAAAGTTGACATCCACTGCAGCAGTGATCATTTATCATCTGGTAAGGCGCTTACTTCGTGTGCCTTCTATTGCATGAAAAAGGTGGTACATGCACCAGCTTGTTAAAACCTTTTAAGCTTTTTACAAGGAAAATCAAAACAACGTACACTTGGTACACCCGTTTTATTTTTATTTATTTTATGCATTATGCTGACAAGCGATCAAGCGGTTCACCTGATGGTAAGTGATCACCGCCGCCCGTTTATGGACATTTGCAGCATAACAGGACTAGCAAACGCGTTGCTAGCCTTTATGGAGAATCTTTGAAAGAGGAAGGGAGGACGAGTGAGAACGACCCGTATTCCTGGACGGTACTCACCGCCTCCATCATCCGATTATTTGTATACACTCGACAATCGTCGGTTGCTGTCCACATTCTGGACCGCTCTTAGTCGACAACGTGATTACACTACTATGTCAAATCACGCATATTCTAACGTGAGACTCTGCAGGTGTAGTGTCTACCCAACTAATGGAAACTTCGCATTCCCACGAGAAGGGCTACTCTATGAAGCTTTACAGAGTCAGATTAAATAAAGATAAACCTCCGTAAATTAGTCACATGTTTAAAAATAGTCATTGACACAGTATAACCGAAAAATATGTAATACTCGGTTAACTATAATAGGCTCTTGTGGCATCTTTTACTAAGATGATTGCCAATTCCTATGCCAAGAGTTGCAATTATCGTTCACAACACAAAAATATTTTAAACAATTCTTCATTCATCTTTGACCTTCGTCGCTGACCTTCTCCATTATATTCTTCTTAATTATTTCAAAATGAAAGTTGCCTGCCTCACTTCTACTCGAATATAATACTTATAACAGAAATCACACGAACTCGTTGCTCGGTCGCTGAGTAAACGAAGGGCGAACCGACAAACTTTCGTAATAATAATTACAGATACACATAATAAAATTGTTGAATCAAAACATCACATGCATGATTTTCAATAGGTTTTTCTGGTTTCTGTTACATTTTCGATTCGGGGATGACTTATGCAATAACCGCACCTTCAAGTGACGTATGTCCGGGTACGTGGAGGGCGGGGGTAGCGATATGACCTAATTGCAGTGACCGGGTCGCACGACGTCGCCCCGACCTCGGAACACCTGATGTTAACATTAAAATATTCGAGTACATCGCATAAGGCTTCCATAGCAGATAGTTTTCAATCGAAATTTTATTGAATTATCACATTATATATGTATATATACACTTAGGACCTTGTTGGAAGAAATTTCAAACGATTAAATACGTTTTTGTATATATTGTTAATGTTTTTTTTTTTACATCACAGCACATATTTAAAAAAAATATATTAACTTGTATTCTAAAATTTAGTCAAACAATGTTTAGTACATTCGCCTTTTAATTTTAATAAAGTTTTAAAAATAATAAGTGTAAATTAAATCTTGTTAATTTCAACCGCCAAAGATCAAAGAGAAAGCAATATAGGATTTTGATTAGCGTAAGTAATTGAAGAGCGTTGTGTGAGTCTCGAAGTGACATCTGCATTTTTATTTCCATTTCATCCACTTGAAAAAAGTTAAGAGTATTCCTCTTGTTAAAAACCTTTAATTTGATGTATTATAATTAACATTACATTCAGACTAAACGTATGGAAACTAATTAAATGAACGCGATGGAAATGCAACTGGACTTAAGTTCTCTTACGAACCTAATGAATTAGAAAATAGAACCATATCGTTGTCTTATATTTGTAATGAAACTCGTTTAATTGTTAGACTGCACGATAACAAACTCCCATATAGTTGAAGTTGGCATTCATCAATACCGGTCACGTTTGATATTGTTAGTACGGATACACGAAACATTACAACAACAATGTTTACTACTATAAATATTTAACTACTGCGAAACCCTTAGGGGATAAAGCTTTTGCGAATAGTGTTAAAATGGATATGGTGAAATCATTTCACAGGAACCGTCTGCTTCTTAACAAATATAAACAAAAACGGAGATTCCTCAGGGATCTGTGCTCTCTGCGACTAGATTTTGTTCTAAATAAGTAAAGCCATGAGAACAGTGAAGTTGTCTCAAAAGAATATAAAACAATATGATTGAACGCATAAAACTCGCACGCAACTCTTCCATAATTTTACCATTCCGTGACCATGGAGACTAAAAAGTTTGAAACGTCAGAAGTTCTACTTTGAATAAATTGCATTAATATCTATAAAATTTAATCACCTTAGCATTTATGAGAGAGAAAACTTAAAATGTTTAGGTGTTGAGAATTGTATTTTGTATTGGCTTGGGTGTGCATTTAATTTCTATTAGCAAAAATAGCTATACACACATCGAGATATCATGCGAAGGCGCGGTTCTACTTAACACCTCTATATCTAGTTACTGGGCATAGATGTGTTAAGTACCACCGCTAAATATAACATCTTACTTGACATCGTCTTTTATTTCGTTCCTTAACATCGCCTCAATTCTTTGTCTTTTTCTCTTAAGTCTAACTGCCTCCGTGGGTTAGTGGTTTAGGCCCGCGCTTTACAAAGTAGAGGCCCTGGCTCCGAATCCAGTGAAGGACAATGAGTTTGTGTTGTTGTTTCTTAGTCGATTTAGATCATTACGGGCTGATCAATCGATTGCCTGAAAAGATAATTCATGAGTCAGATGGACATGTGCAAAGCAATTAGCCGGGACCGGCTAATTGTTGACGTCATCAAGCGGTGGCTTGGACGAATCGTTGCTGAGAAGCCTGTTTAAAGTCAGCGTGTGTGCTTGGTCTCTTGTCGGTCGTGTCGGGTATCGGGCATCGGTTTATTATGCTCAATAATTACTCCGGTGGCATTGCTCTTCAAACCGGAATACTGCTAATGAACTTATCCAAAAAATATTACTAAATTTTAAATTGGTTACTCATACTGTAAAACCTATATGGTTTGTCATTGTATAATATAAAGATACAACATACGTAAACGACCTTAGTAGGTAGCAATGTTTACCTTATCTAATGGGCCATCAACCAACATAAATATTTGATCCAAACTATAATTTAGAAAACCCTGAATCACTTATCATAAATATTATAACACGTTTTCTTATGCTTTGGTTACCGTAACGAGTGGAGCAATTTGTAAATTTGTCTATTACTTCCGAAATTGGGACTTCAAAGCGTAAGTAGCAACCAATATTGAATTAAATTCACACGGCGGAAAATAAGGGTGACGTGGTTATGTTCACACGTGTGTAAATATTAACTCGAAGAACTTCTTCATTACTCGCGGGATCGTTTGTATCGCAATTTTCCACTCCACAGACTTATGTGCCAAATGTTATGAATTTGTATAATGTAACTAACTTTATATAGCTTATTGTCTACTTACGTTCGAAGACTCTTGTATAAAACATAACCATGTTTTTTTTATGGAGTGGGTTGACAAACGAGCAAGTGGCTCACCTGATAGTAACCGCCGCCCATGGACATTTGCAACAGAATTTGCAAAGGCATTGCCGGGGAGGGAGGATGATGATATAATGTGGGAGGGATGAGGAGTAAGAGGGACGGATAGTAGGTGTGGAGGGTAGGAGAGGGAGGGGATGGAAGGGGTTGGGGCGCCGGCCACCTCACTCACCATTTGAGCGTTTTAAACTTAAATTAGAAATAATCTATTGCATATATATTTCTGTTCAAATGCTTCTGGAATTATTTAAATTGCGTGGAATTTAGTTAATCGACTCATATGTGGGATGGACATTATTGTATTAAGGCTTAACATACTGTAACGACATTTTAAAAGAGCAACTGTTGAGATTTTCGCCGGCTCTCCTCAGCAGAACTGCACTCTGAGCCGGTGGTAGCT
>DWHO01004903.1:0-10696 GCA_018247575.1 Eurytides lysithous rurik | reverse complement strand
CCGAGTTAACGCCCGAGCTGTGGGGACATCCCCCGATGCTCGCATCAGCCGGCCGAGAGGCGGCTGCGAAACCATCAGGCGCAAGAGTTTTTTGTTTTTTACATAATAATATTTTTATGAAACCCATAACATTCAATATTATATGTATATTATATACGATACATTCATGTACAAAACGACACAAAAGTAAAAAAAAATATTGATGTGTCATGTGATTATTGCGTTGTCAGCCTTAAAGAGCCCTAAAGAGGAGAAGGGAAAAGGGAGAAAGTGAAGGGATTGAGGAAGCTGTAGGGTGAGGAGTGAGGGAGATGGGCCACCGGCCACGTCAGCCGCCATGTGAAACGCGGAAGCAAAAACACTTCCACCTCGCTACATTTTTCTGGGAGTTCGTGATACTTATCCGGTTCGAGCCGCTCCATTCAGCAATGGGAGTAGCTGCGTGGCTGTACCACCGTAAAATCACCGTTTCATTGTTTCATAAATTAATTGTTAGTTGAGATTCGTTCAGCTTAGAGAAATTATTGAATAGTAGCTTAGAGGAATTATAGAAAACTACAATATCTGTACACAATACTTCTTTCAATCAATCGATTGTAAAACTTTTATTACCTCATTACCGCAGCTGACACTTCTTTCGTGAAAATGTGGGGCTTTTGGAAGAGAATTTTGGTCCATTAGAGAGAATTTTGGAATTATTCACCTTCATAAACTTATAAGTGGAAGTAATCTTCTGCAGTCTGCTTGGGATAGTACTCATTCCAGTAATGTGTGAGGACTATTGTGATCTAACTGGGTGTAGAGATATATATTTATATTTTTATTAGTTTAATTAAACACCTTTTATTTGATCAAAATTTAACCTATTAACTGGCATAGTATCAATTCCGTAAAAATATAAAAGTACACACACTATGCACTTATATGCCCATTTACTTCATGGCACATGAAATGTTTTTATTGTTTTAATGTGTCATGTTTAATTTATTCCTTTTTTTAATATTTTAAAGTTTATTATGCTAGCCTTTGCTGTTATCCGATATCATTACAAAAAAAACAGGATATAATCATTGAAAAATATATAAAAAGGAGATTGCATTCGTGTGTATTTTATTTTTTTGTTTTATAAAAAAATCATAACATAAAGAACATTCTTATTTCAAATTACAAGGAGCTACTTGTCGTGTGATGATTTTAATTTTGTTTAATATTTACCCAACAACGTATATTATATGCACATAGAAATACGTTAAACATATTTATACATTAACTTATTTCGAAATTAACGTAACAACAAAAAGCTGTAATAGTACAACAAAGGCAATTTGTTTTCAAACCAGCTTAATCGAATACTCAATTTCACTTTTTATTAGGCAATAATGAAACACAATTGGACATTACATTTGACATAAAATTTATGCTACCTAAAAACGAAGCGCAAATGATAGATCGTAATTTTCGTTATATTTCTTTCTGACTATTTATTTTCGTTATACAGGATCTTTCAACACACTCGACAAGTTAAAACCCTTACAATCAACTACACATTTTTTTTTATACAAAAACATAATATCGAGTATAAGGCACATTTACTTTATTGTTATTGTTAAAACCGGACGATTTATATCATACAATAGGATATAATAGGATAATAAAAATGTGTACAAATTTCATGTCATAATAATATACAATTATGATAATAATTTTTAGCGTTATGGTATAACTATGTAGTATTGTGAATAGTCATTAACAATTGCTTGGCTTTGGACTGCATTTATCATCCAGACCTAAAACGGCGCATTCTATATCCAGGATTTCCCAAAGTATATTTCCTTTGATCCTCAACACATAAGTTACACAGATACAGCGGTAAATAACTGGAAATGCAGTATCACTACTTCAGAAGAACTCCGAAGCAGACTCTTACACCTACCTGTTTTTAATGTTTATAATGCACAGACGAGTTATTAGTTCTGTCACACAAACTTTGTATTTTGAATGCTGGCCACAAAAGTATTTGTTGAATTCGAATTTCAAATGTTACAAAAATAAATACTACGAAAATAAAAATGTGCACTATTTCAAATTTCACTTACTTTTAAATATGGATTGGACGCTTAAAGAAAATCGAGTTGCGGTTATCACATTGCATCGGTGCAGTAACACCTTAAATCCGATTTTTTCGAACTTCTGATAAATTGAATTCAACCAAAAGATTCCTTTATTTCTCTATCAAATGCTATAATGAAATTTCAAGAATACGTGGTCGCTCTCGCACTGTTAGCACTCTAGCAGTGGTAAAAGTTATAACGGCGCGAATTCTAAGAAATCCCATGCGTAAGCGGAAACTGCTGACCTTTAGATGGGGGTTTAAACAGAACCACGGCAAAAAGGGTGCTGAATAAAGACTCGAGCACCACTTGAACGTCCGGAAGTCGCGAATCGTTTTTGGCGGCAAAATTCTGTACGCAATAAACATTTATCGTGCCAAAAAACTACATAACGTTCCTCGATAAAACGTTTGTAAAAAGTGTAAACTACAAGTACAACTTCAAAATAAAAATACCTTTGTTTACGTCAGCGTATAAAGAACGAATCAAAATGAAAATCTTTGTTTACAATTTCCATTTTTAAAAATCTGGATACTACAGTACCTACGGACGTTCAAGTGGTTTGGCGGGGAGTTTCATATTCAGACTTAACTGTGGTATATTTTTGTGAGAAAGACGTAAAATGAATACAGATATATGTCAAATTACAGCCCCACAAACCTTGTAGAAATTCTTTCTCATACCATATTAAATTGCAGACACTGAATATTCGAGTTTTCTACGCCAGATTCTGTGTAAGCTTATAGAGTGAAAATCACACGTAACTGGAGTCTGGCCCTCCTTCAATTCCGACTTAAATCCGTTCGTAAAAATTTAGTTTCTAAGCTTCTGTTACATTTTCAGTTTCATCAAAGTTCTCTTTTCAGCATATCTAACCGTTGAAAAATATCGAAATAGAAATGAAAAGGCCATTCAAAAATTTTTCATTTTCACAGTCGAAGTGAACTGAAAAAAATCAGGCACTGGAAGTTATCTTCGCCGGCGGGTCGCTCTATATAAAAGGCAAAAATCCCTGCCACTCATACTACCATTTAGTAAAGTTACACTCTATCCAATATCCGTTCACCTTTTAATTCATTTTGAGTATTTCGTATTTTTTTATTTATTCAACAACTTTTTACCGAGCAATGAATTCTACCCAAAGTAGCTGATGACATCTACTAAGAATGTTGGTTCTAAAATCGTGTTCCGTTTAATTTTAACAAAGCCACTTACAGACAGTTACAAATATTTCATGGATGAACTCTGAACTGACTCGTCCGCGAAGGTAATAACACCTCAGAATATCGACAAAACAATAGCCGTATTATTCAATTCGTGGATTATAATAGTGAGTAATCTGTTTCAACATACTAAGCAATATCTAAATATTGAAATTAAATTCTTGGTCAGACATCTTCAGAAGTCGTATTTTATCTTATTAAGTTCAACATTATAGAAATATTACTTTATAAACAAACCTTTATTATTACAAAAGATCGATAATATCAGTAACATAAAGAGCATTACGTCAAACATATCATGCTTTATACTTTTTTGCCCACTTTGTTAAAATAACGTATTGGTGTAGTTTTACAACAGTAATAGCCGTGATTAAGAAGTATTCTTAATGACGAGCTTATTTGAGGTGGAGACGTCTTAACTGAGTAGAACTAATGAACAATAATCAATTCTGACATTTCCGTCTTTAACAGTAGTTATCCTCCTTGTAAAATAAATCAACATATTTAGTTCCCTGTCGGCATACATGTTCCAATATTTTCCAGTCTTTAAGATGAACTGAGCAAGTTCATTACAGTAGTGATAACCTGATTTATAGTGGTAGAGCCACAGAACAGGATAAATTCCAGGACCTTACAGAAAGTCGGTGTGGAATGAAGTGTTTGTGCTTTCACATTCCGCCCGGCAAGTGGCCGGTGGCCCACGATTCCCCTCATCATATCCCCCAACTGGGCACTGAGACTTTAGTCATGGGTTTATTTCAATTTGCTCTTAATATTTTTTTATAAGTAACAAACACCAGGTCGCATCTTCAATTTGTTTAAAGCTCTTCTTGAATCTAGATGGATGCCTTGGAATGTTTTGCATTTGAGATTCTCAAAGATTCTATTCGAGTGTTGCGGTATTGTTCTTCAGATTTTTTCTCGTATAACAAAGCAGACGCAGACGCTACTGGAATAAGAGACAAAGAGTTTGATTACAATGGAGTGAATACATATTTTTCTAAAAGATAAAGGAAAATTAAACAACTGCCTTATTTTGAATACATTTTAAGAAATATTAAAATAATGATTTATAGTTTTCGAGTCAATGTGGAGTATTCACACGCATGATTTAATTGATTATAAGAAAATAGTCATGAATAAAAAAGATTAAATAAAAACTTTCGTTTTAGTTGATTTACCTATCTTTCTTTCGGAAATGGAGGTCAATATGATTTTTAATAGATTATGAGTAAATAGGCTAGTTTTTATATGGAAAAATCAACGTATGTTTGTATATAACGTTTTCCACATCGTTTTGTCACGCAAACCAAGATTGCACTTCAGGTTTAATTTTTTACGTAGTTTGTACAAAAATAATCAGAATTCACAAAATAATCCGAACAAATACTCCTTCTAACACTGCAAACACATTTATAATATTGCTAAGCATATTTTTTTCTATTTCTATTAATTTATTAATTTACCTGTTCATCTTATACAAAATTGGTGAAAATACCGATTGGATGACATAAGATCGCATTAATGCCCACCGAATATTTATTGACGTATAGAACAAGTTAGCAATTGTTGGCAGGTTATTGACATTTATTGGGAGGTAATTCTTTATGTTTTTATGTACTTTCAAATATTTTTTTTATTCGTTAGATTACACCTATTATAATTTGTCACCATCCCGGTTGGGTTGGAAAAAATGCTCACAAGCATTGAGTCCGTTTCATTTGTAATGCCTTATTGCACGGGTTGTCAACCTATTCTTATGCAAGGGCCGCAAATGTTATGACCATGTTGGCGCGGGCCGCAAATGATATCAGGATATTGGCGCGGGCCACAATTCGTCTAATTAACACATTGTTTTTTTTTAGATATCTGACTAACTATTTTTTGCATTATAAACATATATATTGTTACTCTCATTTTAGTGTAATAAGTACAAAGTTGAATATAATAGTTCTGCTTAGTTTGTAATCTCTTGAACTGAATCTCCGGCTTCCGTAGACACAAAACAACAAAAAAAACATATTTCTAATTTTTTTGGTTATATATATGTGTCGTATAGAATAGAACTTTTTAACAAGGTAGAGCGCCTTTATTATAATACCATTAGATATAACTTTGACCTTCGTAAATTTGATCATATTTCTCAGTATCGTTCTCGTCTTAAGTGGCTCACTATTCGTCAAAAGCGTAACTATAGAATTCTGCTTAGTCTTTTCTCGATTTTAAACGATCCAATTTCTCCATCTTATCTTAAAAATAACTTTCAATATTTCTCATTAAACAATTAAAGAAATCTTCGATCTTCTTCTCATCAAAATTACAATTCCAAAATATAATACTAGCAGAAGAAACTTCGTTTACTGCTAATTGAAAAATGTTATTAAAATATCAGTGAATTTTTAAATGGCACTAGTTGACTTTATGTCACCGTTATCGTAATTATTATTATGTTCTAGATTTTATTTTTTGCCATTTGTTTATATTTTGATTTGATTATTATTACTTTGTAACATTTCACATAACTCCTACATTTTGTAACTAGCAAAAATTTGATTGATTTTTATTTTATTTGTAATTTTAGTTTCGTTCTGAAGAATTAATTGCCATCATTAAATATGTATTTGTACGCTCCTTAGAGCAAACAACATGTGTGACTATAACAACATTGACATAACAACTGCGTACCCTGTAGGACCATGTTTTTACAAATAAATGATTGTGATTATTATGATTATAAGTGGTTTTTATTTGAGCGGACCGCACCGCACAAGTTTACGGGCCGCTGGTTACCGACCCCTGCCTTACTGTATTTATAATAGCGATTAAATTATAAAAAATAATTTAAACGTAAACTTTTCGCCTATCGAGCGCCTATCTACTGTGTTTTGAACCAGAGGTTTCATCTCTACGCAGTCTCACGTCCTGCGTAAGTCGGATTTCTCAGCTGTTTATCAAATTAAACAAATAAAGACCACACTACTACCTTTATATTATCATATATGTTTAGACAATTGTATATTTAACTGTCCCTTAATACTACACCGCGCAACAACTGACAGGCAGATATTCGAAAAGCCACTAGAACATATGTGAACAGATAAAGATTTTTTCATTATTATTAATACATTAATCACATACGTGCTGATATAGAACTCCAGGCATCAGTAGGAACGATGCTTAATAGCCTAAAAAGCTTTTATTCCATTACGCACAATGCAATAGCTTCTAATGGTCATATTGTAATCGAATAGCATACTGGCAGTTTATATCTCATAGCCACAATCCGTGAACTTAGATTATGGGCTACTTAATATAGCCTATATATAAAGATAACATTTGTTACAAAACTTATCGTCTTTATCATAAAATATTATCGTAGATCAAAAGGCTCACTATAGTAATATTTACAAAAAGTGTATGTACATAACAGCATTTTCGCAACTAAACTGTTCTATAGACGTAGTATAGAATAATAGAAGCCAGTATACCTAGTGGATGCAAAGTGTCGTTTCAAAAGTGCTATTTAAAGGCGTATTTGAATAAATATATTTTGATTCGATTTGAATACTGTAACAATGATATAAAGTAAAGATGGCTGATTCTTTACAGCTGATTAGTGAAGAAAACAATATTCTTTAAAGGCGCTTTACAATGAAAATAACGTAATTTCGTATAGTTGTCAGCGTATCAAAAACATAATATTTTAATATTTCACTGTCTACAATAAAATATTTTTAAACAGTAAAAAGTCTATGATCTCACTTATTTGGTGTGTAGTCACACTTCTTGGGCAGTTTGCTGGCTGATTTTATATAGAAAATAATCATCAAGACATTCCATCATTTTCAACGAAATATACTTTTTGACTTTTTACGAATAAACTAACGAACGCTGATGTCAACAATAATTCACAATCTTATAATTAAGAATAAAGAAAAACGTGCAAAAGAACCCATTGTCAAATCATTTTTTTTTGTAAGAACGATGATACAAAATCACTGGTACAAATAAACTCTAACCAGGGGAAGTGGAAGTACAGAACAGGAATTTTATAACAGTTGTTGTGCGCAGTTGCTAAGCTCTTATTATTCGGCTTTACGAGTTATGAGTTCAATTCCCACACGGAGTAAATATTTGTATGACCTATAGATAACTGTTCCGGAACATAAAAAATCTTATAATTGTTGTGTCTCATCACAGAGTAGCGTAAAATAAAAATAAAAGGTATAGACTTTTCAATAAAGGTTGCCTGTATCTAAGGTATATAGAGTAATGATGTTTTTAAATTTATTCAATTGGTTGTTTGCTTTTTTGTTTTCAATTAATTTGTGTATATATACATCATATACACAAATTAATATACACCACAACCACAACACAATCCACGCACAAGTATGTCTTTTTTACAAACTCCTTTTATATATCCGTCACTTTAGAAAATAAAGGAATGTTTATGTGTTTATAAATAGGTCCTTATTCAAATAGTCATTTTAATATAAATATTAAAATTCTTACGTTTATAATTAACTTCGCAACTCTTTAGTGTAAAACTATAACTTCCTAACTAACTGTCTAATTCAGCAAATGTTTCACGAAAGCACTTGCTGAAATGAACCAAATGGTTAGTCCTTTATTGAACCCAAAAGTTTACTAAGGTCAAAGAGGTTCGATACGATTTCATTAATTCCTTTTCATACGAGAACCTAATTTTTCACCGCACTATTCCAGTCACGTGTACATACGGGTAAATTGTGATTATGTTAGACATTAATGTTTAACCTCGATCCTAAAGTACAATAACTTATTCTTTTGGTGTACAAGAATATTTATATAAACTTTATAGAAATAATACATATAATAATAAAATAAAATAAAATTGTAGTATAGTCCAAAACTAGTGGTTATATCGGGTGTTTATTTTGATTTTGTTTCTTTTATATTTAAATCTTTACTGAAATCGATTTTCGTTAGAAAAAAAAACAAAAGTGATAAGACCCTTTTTAGATGTCATCCTGGTGTAAGACCACTGCATTAAGTTATTCTATAGGCATTAGTAATGTATAAGCATTACAATGCATAAATTTGCCGGTTCACAGCGTTTTGTATCTCTTATTGATGAGCGCAGACAAGTTCACATCAGACGCAAAAACTTCCAAGATATTAAGTAGCAGATGTCACTCGTCAACCTAAATATTATACTTATGTATGATGATCCGTTTGGCGTAGTTGCCAAGCTATTGGCTTCGGCGTCGCAGCTCATGGGTTCAATTTCCACTCGGGACAAATATTTGTATAAAATACAAATAATTGTTGCGGATGTGCTCGTTCGTCCGTGTGAAATTTATGTATGTAAAGGACCCTTATAACACAAGATATTTCTATCTTATAATAGGGACAGCGTTTAAAAAAATTATGTCAATAACTCTGTCAATCCGATCGCGAACAGAAGACAAACCAAATATTACACTTGCGGACTATTGAGAATGCGGGCTATTAATTTCAATAAAGAAGAAAAGAATTAATAATAATAAAACTTACAAAAGATAAAAGAATAGTGTAAACAAACACGAATAGGAACGTTTAAAAAGAAAAACATGGGTATAACCATTAGCCAGTGACCAATGCGATGACAGAAACAACACCTTGAAAATATATTATTTTAAATCTATTGATATATTGATTACAAAACGGGCTAGGCATCGCAATTCAAAACAAACTAAAAGTTTCATCGCTCAAATTCAAAACAATTTTAACAATATCAGGATTTCATCTATACACACAAATGAAATAAGTCTGGTTAATAATCTTCGTGAACGTATATCTCACTATAAACCCTTTTTGTTAAGAACCTCTTTTCGCTTAATGGTAATGTTAAGCTGTATACCGTATAGCAGTAAGCTTTATTACAACTGCGAATCTTCCCATCTCTTAAAACAACTATCGGTACATTAACATGGAAAAAGAAAATTTGTAAATAAATAAAAATGTCTGAAATTATTAACATTGATACTGAATATACACTTTTTATAATCGTCGAATAAAGACGTCACTCACTATCATATGATAGTGAACTAATTGTTAAGTATATACTTAACAATTAGTTCTTGGACTCGATAAAATTCGCGGTGACAGGTGCTTAATATTGGCACTAGCTTTGAATACCGAGGTACCCTCGGTAATGGATAATATGGAAGGTTTGTTATTTTGTCTATTATATTCAAACTATAAGTGAACGATGAATTAGCTTTTAGTCCTCATTTATTCCAAAAACTAAAAATCTATATCCGTCGTATGTAAAATCCAGTAAAACCTCTAAATTTTTACAATAACTTTAGTACTCGATATTTAGTTTGTGTATGGGATGTCAAAAAATATAAAAAATATTAGCAATATTAGTTGTACAATAACGTAATAATGTAGCATATCTTGTGATTCTAAACATTGTTTTTTATAAGGACTGAAATCTCTTTTTTTTTAAATGAGAACAAAAAAACCATGTATTCATTTTTTAATTCGGAATTATAAATTAAAAAATCAACTGTTTAACCCATTACCACGGCGTAACTCGGTAATAGATTGTATCAGAACCTTTTACCGAGTGTTACTTGGAATTAAAGTTTTCATATAACATACAATAACCAGTGATGTGGCAGTCACTGTTTAATGTACTGCATCCGCTTAGAAGTAGCCTGACTCATGCTTCGGGGGAGGTCTCCACGGCTCTTCAGAGAGTTGAGCTGATCGGCGAAGCGGATGTCCATCAAGTAAATTAGTGTGAACAGGAGCTACGTCCTTCAGGTGGAGATGTGGTCCATTATCTTCGCGGTCGTATAAGCGACGTACTAGACAGACCATAATCTTCTAAATTGACTCCATTCGAAGGTTTTGGGCTTATCACCCACATGATACAACGAATAAACGTTATCCGTAGTTCCTGACGTACCTATCATCTATGATCACTCAAAGTGCGAGATTCTATTGCACCTGGAGCTTGCGCCCCTGCGTGGTCATTCCATATCATGCAAAAGCTATGTAGATAAGGCGAGAGTGTATGTAAGTTTTACCGTCAAATTCATTATATATATATATATAGGACCGCTTGAGCATCTTTGGCCTGTCGGACTAAATGATCCCCATATGGTACCATTCGCAGTGATCAATCTATCCGGCATCTAAGGCACCTCTAAAATGGTGCCTTTGCACTTTCACGCTTCGCTCAAGTTTAGGTGGGTGGATTATTCGGAAGATATAAATGGCAGAACTCTTGTCGACGCTGACCGACGGTGGGAGGGGGTGAAGAAAGTGATAGGGAAGGGAGTGAGAGAGGGAGGAAGGGAAGGGGAGGGAGTGGGCCACCGGCTA
>DWHO01004902.1:0-10697 GCA_018247575.1 Eurytides lysithous rurik | reverse complement strand
AGAATTAAAGTGATTGATTAAAATGATTCGTATTTTTTTTGTACATATTAAATTTTGACTATGTTTAATCTTCAATCTCGATATACGCGAATTTCAGTTAACGCGATTTTTTCCGGAACGTATCCCTCGCGTAAAGCGGGGCATTACTGTACCCTAAACATTTTAAGATAATCTATTAAAGAACAAACGATTCCGAACTATATATTTAATATTTAATAATTAGTTTATATAGCATATATTTAATAATTAGTTTCGTTTGAGTTTTTTTTTCACAACGTAATTGTTATCAAACTGATTTCGCCAAGTTGACGAAAAACTAGTAATAAACACCTTTATTTTTTTTCCATTCCATTTTTCCATCCAACGAACTTTTAAGCAAAACATTATTATTGACACATAATTAGCGCATCATGTTGACCAGGAACATTATTGGGTACAGTAAGTATTGAATAAAACAATTAATCGATTCGTTATTGTTTATTTTACGACAGCAACAATTTTTCAATTTAAAACGTCACAAATCAAGTAATTTGTGGTGATGTAAATATTTACCACACAAGGAGGCAATCGTCGAATCTAAAGCAACCCCTTCACGTTGTCCTCTCGTAACTTATTCAAAACCACTTTTACATGGCGACAAGGTGTATCCAATGTGGCGCCCTTTATTCGCTTATTTGGTGCGTTTTCCTTTGTTCCATATTTCAGTGAAGGGATTATGTGTGGCAACCGGTTAATGGGGCTTGTATAGAATCGATATGTTAATAATTCACATACAGTTAACGCAACTTGTAACCTAACAAAAAATCATTACATATTCTAGTGTAAGTCAATTTCGTAAACCCAGTGCTTTGGATGTGACATTTCATCTACTATTTTCAAGTATTTTTTAAACAATAAATATAAAAACATTTCACATATATTATGAAGAATCGCCAGATTTGGAACTATAGTTTGTTGGTTGGATTACATTGATTGGTTTTATGAATCACATAACTCTTCGTTGATTGAGTACCCACTACACAAAACATAATGAAACTTAATTCTCTGTGTAAGTTCGAGGGGTTAAATATAACATGGGTTTATTTTCTTAAAAATTAATTAGGTTTTTGATTACATTCCAAATAAAAACTAAAGAATTATTTGCGGTAATTCGTTAATTATTTGTTATAATAAATGTAAAACGTCTGATTGCAACAAGTGTGGCCGAACTTGCCTCGAAGTTGCTTCAATAAGATTTTATACATTAAAATCAAATCTATATGAAAATAATATAATAAAATCTTGTCTATGAATGTCTGTTTTCATTGTAACAACATAAGTCGCGGATTCGAAGACTAACAAAATAATGTTAGGTACGTCTTAACGTATTAGTATAGTTAGTGAGGAAATATGTTTTCTTATACCTCGTAAGATTTCTTCAGTTTCGTAATAAATACAAATTCTCTCAGTACAGACACTTTCGCTGAAGATGTACTTGGTAATATGGCATTCAAACATCATCGTGTCCCGTTATTATTCTTGTGATGGCATACACTTATTTTATGATTTCCTATGTTTACTCGTATATCATATAATCAATCGTGACCTTGTACAGTACAAGCATTTGAAAGAAAATTTAACAGCGTTTTAGATTTTGTTTTATAATGATCAGTATTGTTTTTAAAAGTGACGGCAATAAATGTAATTATTGAGTTGAAGCCAACTTGTTAGGATCACAGTTTTACCGGATGAGTCACAATTACGTCATAACACCATGGTTCTTCCCCGAACTCAGTTGAACATCGTACCAAGTTACTTATTGTCATTGTTTCGGTTTTATTAAGTTGAGTTTCGGTTGAGTTCATACAATTAGTACACTGTTTTTTAAATGTAGAGATTAATAAAGAGGATTTTTAGAAGATTACATTCGTCATTGCCTAGCTATGGTATTAGTATAGAAGAACAGTGTGCAAGAATAGCGTATTCCTGTTGAACTAAATGATTGTATAAGGTAATCTTTGAATCGAAATATTATATGTTTCAAGTTTGATTTTTAGAAAAACTCTCCGGAATCCATTGAATTAGCTCTCTGTGTCTAATTGTTCCGTGATTTATAATGTTTAATGACGGTACCAGATTGAAACAGTTTCAGTTTTTATGAGTGTATGAAATACTTGAACGCATGCAGTTTGAAGGTTAAAGTAAAATGGAAATGATTATTACACGCTAACTCAACTGTACCACACTGAAAAGCAATCGTTGTGATGCAACTGCGAACTTAAAACTTTCATTTACAACCATCTGTGCACGTGAGCATCCTGTTCAATTTGGCAAGAACACGTACGCTTTTATTGAGCTTATTTAACTTACCATCTTTTATCTTCATGCTTGAAGTTCTTTGGGCGCTACACAAATTGATCAACCTTCTTTCGATGAAGCTAATGACCCAATTGTCTGTGTACGTCTGTTTCCCTTTATAGTCTGTTACCGCAATCGATCGCCTCGAATGAATGGCGGGAGTTTCGTTTCGTGTCATTGTTAACCACCATCTTGGTTTATAATCACTCCGTTGAGGTGTCGAGGTAAACCCACAATCCATTCTGTATCCTTAATTACGATCTGGTAAATTCTTTCTGGGGAAATGCAGTCGCATAGTATCCGGAAGGAAAAATTAATTTGCTATTTAAATCTTAATCTTCTTTCTGGTCTCATAAAAGATTATGAAGACGCATAATGCAAAGAAAGCAATATGAAAGAGAAAAGTTAACAGAAATGCAAACAATAAATGATAATATATGATTTAACGGAAAGTGGGATCGTAGAGTTCGTCTTCGCCTAAGAGGACAGTGAAACCAAACCGTTTATACTGGGTACACTCGCCTTCCGGAACAGTTCTCACCGCCCCCAGCAACCGACTAGTTGTTAACAGTCGACAGCCGTCGCGGTTACGGTCCGGCGACGGCCCTTCAACAATCCTCATAATTTTGTCCCCTCACATATTTCTTGCGTGAAATTGCAATTCGGTCTCAATTCGTGGAAATTAAGCATTTCCACGGGTTTGGTATCCTAATGTTGCTTTATATAGTCGCATAGACTTAAAACACAGACATCGTTCCATTATGAACATAAGATGCTAGATGTATACCGGGAATAAAGTAAGTTGGCATTTTTTTATATCAGTTTAATTTTTTTTACGCGACAGAATGTTACTCTTTTATAGCATCGCCAGTTATTTTAAAAGCACTGAGAGGCAAGCATTACTGTATTCCAGGGTAAACATTTCCTGAGAAATAATAATCATGGAGATGAATCGTCTTATGCCTTTTTACAACGAGCAGAGCGCATAGCCTTATATAGTTCTTATAAGCATGGTGATAATTTTTTTCTTAATTACTCCTCTCGTCAATTGATTCCATAAAAAATCTGATCTTTGTAACCTATTCCAATCATAGGACTTTAATTCGTCGACCAAAGGACGTCGTCATTTTTATTGAATATCCATAACAACAAAACAATATGGTAGTTCAAATTTAGCACAAGATACGATTAACTTGCGAACTGATAAATGTTAGGGGGCGGGGGGAGGGGGATTTAAAGCGTGTAATTTTGCAAATTCGCACAATGACCGCTCGAAAGCTCGTCCATTCGCTGATCGCGAAAATTGTTAATTCGGAGAGTTCCTTTATCCGTGTCCCATGTTGGGCCCTTTCACCGGCATACGGCCCCAGTCACGAACCCGTCGCCTCGTCCGGCACGCGTTGACGTGAGGCAACGCACAATAGAACCGCGCACGCACAATGGAAACGCGCTTGCACAATGCACCGCCGTAAAACGCGCGAAACGCTCCGCCGCAACATTGCAGAGGTGCGAATATCGCCCAATTAAAACATCGACGATCCGTCTATCTGTTTGTTTGATTTGCCGTGTTACTTTGTACCGTCGGTAATACGAGCGAGCATTTCTCACGTTCAATGAACGCGTCTTTTAATGCAAATAAGAAAAGAAAAAAGATCCCGAGATGCCTCAATAAGCAATTGAACTTGGACCAATAAAATTTACTGACACGCGAACGGGGAATATGTATGTTTATGATTACTTTTATTAATTTATATCAATGAAATCAAATATTTAAAGTGGGATTTAATTTAGGAAAGGAGAACGCGGATGATATCGCTAATAAATACTAGTTGATGATAATCATTGTTGCATTGATTAAAAGTTATGACCACTGACTCATATGGTTGTTCGTTATGTGTTCCACAATGGTAAAAGGCACAGTACAAGCAGTTTCGCAATCTTGCGATTTTACGGACTTCTCGCGGTGTGTTTGATCAATCGCAAATTACGAATCGATTCGCTCCTTACGCTAATGCGAAAACGGCACAACGTGTGTGCTATATTTGCTTTGCCTTATGCCGTGGAAACACTGAATTTAATACACTTTGAATAAATAGACGGAAAAAACTGTGTCATTATTAATTTTCCATTTTGTATTTGTTCGCTTTTACATCCAAAATAATTTGAACCAACTGACAAATATGTAAAACTACCACGATATCAATGACTTATTCCCTTTAATGTTACCAGTCGATCGACGGCGAAGATATAACATCATTCAACATAGCTTTAGTCGTTTTACGCCTAGTAGCCTGCCCTTTCAACGAAAATCGTCAAATCATATGCAGACTAGAATTAGACGAGAATCGTCTTGTTAAATACGTAAAAGCACCTTGTCCCTTACGAGGAAAGGCGACTTTCTTCCTTAGCTGTATTGTAATAATGTCATATACTGACAACACTGAAGTTAGGCTTACACGCTAGTTGGTAAACGTCCCACTCCCCCATTTGCCCGTCCCTAAATCATCGCTTCGAATTATTGTTGTGCTGTCCTTTTATTAGCGGCCATTACATTGTTGTTACATTGTCGAATGTCGGACATGGAGGTTATTTTAATATCTTTATATTAGAATAATGCGATGTAAGTGGCCAGTGCGGGAAAGGACATTGAATATTAAAACGCGGACAATGTCTCTATTACATTAGGGTTCTTGTTTGTGAAATGTCGTATTAAATTATATGATTGCTTTACCTTAAAGCGAATACAAAATACACGTTAAAGCGTATGAAGGATATAAAAAACTCAAATTCTTACGGACTTCCATTTTCTTTGTTCTATTAAAAAATCTCAAGATGTTAGAATTTATAAGAGAGAGTTTATAAAAGAGATATGAAATTGACAAAACTGCTAAAACAAAAAAAAAATTTGAACGGTTTTCTTATTCTTACTTTTTTTAACGACTAAATTGACCGCGGCTTGTAATTTAAGCTTCACTTTCATCATACCTATGACTCTTAGTGTTTGGCTCGGCATATACTTGACACCCAGAGAGATGAACACGAATACAGTAACGTCTGCATTACTGTTTGGCATCATTGGCGGATTCTGCGAAAGAAACTCACCGGGTTTAAATAGAGACGTCGCAAAATCCGCGATAAAGTGGTTTCGTTTTCATTGCAATTTAACCGAGATTCGATTCCGTCACGTAGCCGTTCCGCACGTCGCCCGCGCGTTTGTCAACCGCGCCACACGCTAGGGGGCGGCCATGTTTTTGCCGCGCGAAATGCCCGCCATTTGTCCCGTCGTAAATAATTGGAACATTGCACCGTGTCTTACGTCACACGTGAAACATCGAACAAGGGATTTATTGGGAACATGCAGCGCTATAAGGTCAATCTTTGTACGAACTATTCATACTGATCGGCCCGTTGGTGTAGTGGTTAGTGCTCCTGACTGCAAAGCCAAAGGTCGTGGGTTCGATTCCCACCCAAAATAAAATATTTGTACGACGAGCATAGGTATAGGTGTCAATTATCTATATAAGTATATATTTAAAAATATGTTAGTATGTATATATCAGTTGTCTGATTGCCATGTAAGCTGTCCAATGATATTATTATTATACTTAAATTACCAGTAAAATATGTTTCCCAGGTTTTTGCACGCGCTATTCGGAGATTTTAGTTCACCTTTGTAATGTGTGCAGTAAGGGATTGAAATTATTAGCCAGCGTCAGTTTTCCAATTCGATTATTACGTGGGCTTCGCCCCTCAGTAGGAGGAAGAAATGAATAAAAAGTATACATTGAAATCAGACTTTCTTCGAGAAGAAACGAAAAGAAATAAGATTTTTGTGTGTTAACAATGTTTTTACTCTGTTGTGAAGAATGTGTATAATTTTAATTTATATTTTTCTATCTATATCTGTTCTGATCTGTAAGATACAACAGATTTAATCAAAAGACTAGTTCAAGGTAACAAACAGCAATCGACCGCAGTCCTATATTTGTTTACGTCGTTTTTTTTTAAACTATTGACTGTTTTTTCTTTAACACGCGATGTATGTGGTAGCTAAACGTCGTAGCCACTGTCAAAAGGTCGCGTCCCGTGTTGCGTTATCGCCGCCGCACAATGAGATGCTCATAAAACAGGTGACGAAACATTACCCGTAATCTCGGGACAGGCTCGTTTAAATGCTTCGAATGCACGTGTGCCCAGATTCGCCTTCAACCTTTTAAAGTGGCGGTAGGTTATGGGCGTTTGGTAGAAAAAGTGGATGTGTTTTTTTTTTCGACAACGCCCCGACGAACGATTAGCCAAGTGAGCCATCGCACTGGCATTCGAGTGTTTCGAATATTTATATCGTCTAGACGCGTTATCGGTTGGGCCGCTTTCAATAGGTTTATCGCGGGGTGGAATGTTTTATACACTCGAAGCTAGGGTCTGTGCTATCTGCCGACCGCTTCGGGAATTCCTCTGACGACTTCGATGGCACCGAAACTTTCTCTTGTGTTGCTGTTGCAAAATCCCGTCTCTGCTGGAACCTTAGCATTTCCAGTTGTTTTAGTACTAATGTGTGGTGCTGTGGTCCGGTTTGAAGCAATATGCCGGCTGAACAAGTAGATATGATATCTTAAATCTCTGGTTGACAAAGAAAACGCAGGGCCTCATTTCATTACATTATTTAACAAAAAATAGGAATTAGCAACCTCATTTATATGAGCTAACTTGTGCGTTCAATTTACTTATCATTAATTCCAGCTAGTTTTGTAGATTGCGGTATTTGTATCAAGTCTTACGTTATTGGTGCAAGTTAAATTATTGGACTATCATTATACGGTGGCATTTATTTACTATTAGTTAATAGTAGTCATATTTATTGTTAGTTACGCAGTTAGTGTAACGCAAGATTATCCAATTACGCTATATTCCAATCATATTTAAACCGTGGCGAATTTTAACGAGCAGTTTAGTTAGTACAATTTTGGTCGCTTGTATTTATCACAAGTCAAATGCGCGAACGTTATGTGCTTACTAGTAACTAACTCAACGGTCAGTTAAATTTCTACATGCCATTAACTTAAGAGCTCACCGATAAGAATAAAAATGGCGTAAACAAATCTGTAATGGTCTAATCTCCGCCGCCTTTACCTACAACTGTTTACGTAGACGTACGTACATGCATAAAACAATAATTAACAGTACAAACAAATTAGTGAAACATTAAAAAGCATTCGAAGCTTCCGATCCTAATTAAGATTTGTTTTGACTCATTTCACCTGCATTTCTTTGAATTCGAATGTTAATATTATGGCCTAATAGACAATATGACTCATAATTAACTTTAAAATGTTATGTAAACACTTAATGAGTGTTTAACGTCTATAAAATAAGTTTTGTGTCTAAGTCAGATCATGGAACTGATCTGATAAAATTTTTTTAAAATATTTAAATTTATATAAAATTAAACTATTTTTTCGATTTTATGATATCCGTTCCGTAATCGTAAACGGTGTAAAATGTCAATAAATTCAAAATAAAAGCGATAAATTCGTAAGATAGTTTTATTTTCTATTGTATTATATTCGCGTGGTAAAATAAAAAGTAAGATGATAAAATGTGTACCATATTTCATCATATAGACGTTTCGAATTTAATGTAATGCTTTTGGATGTTTTTCGCAAACATAGCACGCGTTACTGAGTTTCGGTTTGGTGTGCAATGTTTTCAGAGTAGTTGCATAGCATAGATACGTAATCTTATATCGCTTGGGTCAACTGCAGGGCAAGCCAAGCAAAGATGTTGTTCAATAGGTTCATACACTGGGTGGCACTTAGATGTGAATTGAAAGTCAGTTACGGTGGTAGAGCCATGCAGCTGTTCCCGCCGGCTGGAAATGGAGTTCGATTCCCGCCTATGACATAATATCTGTGCGAGGACGGAGGTATTTCTTCTGTATCTGGGTGTTAGTATCTAAATAATTATGCATTTAAAACATATAAATGTGTATCAGTTGTCTGGCTACCATAGCACAGGTTCTGCCTAGTTTGGGAACAGATGGTATACAATATGTAAGATGTCCCACGTTATTTATTAGGCGCAAGTCAGGAATCGCTTCGCTAATTTGTTTATTAAAAGGACTTTAATTGAAGCTTTTCAATAGATGTCGCTGTAACGTTAGTTACGTAGTGTTATGTTGTTTTCACGACGTTATTTGGCGTTAGACGGCGACGATCGGCCCGTGCCGGTATACGTTTCGCGTCGACGCACCCCGGCCGAACGTCTATTCCTGTGCCGGCAAGGGGTTCGTTATTTCCATGCGACTTGCGATACCGAAACGTCGGCGGCATTATCTCCGAACCTTCCGTGCTCTGTATATAAATACGCGAAGAGAAAACTGTGCACCCATTTATAGCCTGCGCTGGTCGACGAATATGAAATTTGGTAGCCTTTTGCTCTTAAAACACATCGCCACTGGAAAGCAAAAGTCAAAGTGAAAGTCAAAATTCTTTATTCAAAACTGGATTGGTTCACAATCACTTTTTACCGTCTATTGATTCTACTAACTGCTCGGAAAAAATACCTCGGTCCTGAGAAGAACAGGCGAAAGAAACTCAGAAAACGTAGTAACCAGCAAAACCAAATTTTTTCACCAGACATCCACCAATCGACTTGGCTTAGTTTATTGATTTCAACAATGTATTTAAAAAAAATTACTCCATGTGCCATTTACTACGTTTTTGCTTTCCAGCGTCGATATATTAAATTAGATAAACGAATACGTCCGTTGTATACGTTTAATAATAATAAATCGGTTTATTGCCCTTTTACACAAAATAACAATTACACATACAGAAATAAATGATTGAAACGTTATAAATTTGACTTATTGTACTGTACAATATTATTATAACATAAAAAGTATAAGTTATTTCTGCTGGGATATTTCAAATCCATTTAAGCACATAATGAAACATCACTCTCGCAATATTCACCACATCTGTTGCTGACATTACAGGCATGACAGACCGATTACACCAATAGAGTGTTTGAATAAAATAATCATTACATAATGCAAATAGTTTTATTATGTATTCAACGTTGTTAGAGCCACACCGCACCAACATATTAACAAATATTCTATTTTCCTTTGAAGTGTAAAATCATATTTACTTACCTCACCGTACTGTATTCAGCAACCAATTCTATATAATTGCCGCAGGTATATTCTTTGTTTTTTATAAAACAAAAGTATTTACATAGTCATGACGCCGTAACCGTCTATTTATATTTATTAAGTTTTCAGCCTATGACAGGAGAAGCAGAATAATAGATATATACACGATACAAAAAATCTAATTCTTAAATTAATTTAGTTCCCATCAATATACTAAGTTCTACAGTTACAATATAATATACAGGTATAATACAGGCTCAGTTTGCTACTTAAATATGATATGAAAATGATAGTCGTTATTCTTCGGTTAGGCAATTTCAAATTTTCAAAAACCCTGTAGTTATACGCTATACTCGTTAACCACAGTTATATGATGATATATCCTTTACATGGCTCAAACATTGACGACCCACGGATAGTAAAATTTGCTTCTTTAGGATACAATAAAAGACGATGGCCTGTCACTTCTCCTGATAGACTTTGTGAAATAACCCTTTTCATTCCTATTAAAAGCGAGCCCTGCATTAAATTTAATTAAAATATTTATAGTTGTCAAGCTATTTTATGAAAGAAAGAAAGATCATCAGCGAATGCATTCTTTACAGTATTGTGTACATTCCGCTTCTGAACTAAATTTCTCAAATGGCGAACTTTACTGACCTAAAAAAATGAAAAAAATGTAATACGGTAACCTTTAAAACTGCTGCTTAAAGTCGACTCGACTTGTTGAAATTTCAAAATGGCCATTCTAATTTTGATATGTTTGCCATATGTATCAGCTCAGCGCGCATTATAGTGTCGGGTGGCCGACGAGCCGTCACTCCTGCAACGAAGCACTATGCAACTCTATTTATACCAGTCGTATAGGATTCGAAGACCACTAATTGAGACGATATGAATTTTATAATCTGTTTATTTATGTTTTGATTTCTTTCTTTTTGCATAGGCCAGTGCGTTTTTAGATGATCCCTTTCTGTGTTCGTTTTTTCTTTCTTCCCTTTGCTTGCTTTTATTTATACCACTTGTATAGGATAGGACATGAACACTACTAAAAAGACTATATGCATTTTATATAACATTTCTTTACGTTTTGATTTCTTTTCTCTTTGATTTAGTCAGTTTTTTTTGTTTTTTGTTTTTTTTTTTGTTTCAAACTGAAGAAGACTAGTAATAGCAGTACAATACACAATAGACTAGTTATACT
>DWHO01004901.1:0-10697 GCA_018247575.1 Eurytides lysithous rurik | reverse complement strand
CGGTTCGAGCCGGCTCATTCAGCAGCGGGAACAGCTGCGTGGCTCTACCACTGTATATTAAGAAGAAGGTTAGCATTTACCTGGTACCATCTATGGTTACCTGGTTATCTTTAAGATATAAAATGACGAAATGTGCAAGTCAGGCGCCTTAGAAACATTTCAATTTGTCGACGCACTTAACAAATTACAAATTGAACGATTTTCTATGTAGATAGAAAAAATAAAACACTGTTTTCGTTTTTATTGATTATATAACAAGTCGATTTTAAAATTGCGTCTCTATTCACATAATGCAGTTGTTTCATTATGAACTACGTAAACTGGTCGGACTGGTTTTGTAACGTCAATTGTATTAGCACTAGACACACGAGACTATCAATTTAGACACAAATTTTGAAAACGGATATATAGGCTATATAACATTCAGTTACAAAATAATTAATTTAGTAATTACAGACAATAAAAAAATTAAGGTGTTAGTAATTTTGTTGATGTGAACCTACAATAGCTATTATGGGTGAGAAACAAAGAGATATTTTGATGGTTTCTAAAAGTTACTGTACACTGTAGACTTTGCTAATTGTTGTCGCCTCCTTTTAATTGGCGACTCCATTCTAAAGTGGGATTTGTAATTGGAACGCGTTGCTTTCAGAGTTAGTTACAGTCCTATTCTGTAACTAACTAGGCACAAGGTTGATGACAATATCACTTACTCTTTTTATTTATCTACCACCAGTGATTCGGCGCAAATTTATCTGCGGCACTTTATCCGAACTATCAGATATCCGTAAAACGGCGATCATTAAGTAGGAATAAAACTAATCTTTACAGAAATAGAAAGAAGATAAGGACAGATAGTGATTGAGGCACAGAATGGCAGTGTTTAAAGGTATACCTAGACTTATTTAATAGAAGCCAATTTTAGGCAGAGTTCTCAACATACAGAGCGTTATTTACGATCGACGAAGCCAATACTAAGCAATTCACTTATTTTACAGGCAGTTTATTACACGCAACTTCAGAGAAAGGTTGCGTGTAATAAACTGCCAAAAAGGCTAAATGCCACTATTTTTCTCATGGCTTCACCGCGTCACTGCTACTTTGTATATGTCGTACAAGTTTATATATGTTCTAAGATGTTTATCGTTCATTTTCCTTGTTTGATATTCCTCAAACATTCAACAAACATTCAACACGTGGAAAATCTTAATTGAAATGACTGTTTTTACAAAAGAAAAAACAGTTAAAAAAACAAACTACGAAACCACTAAAACTTTTCACTCTATTGCTAGAAGCTATCGGCACAACGCAAAATCCTTAACTTGGCTGGATTCCAACAATCGATATTTATTCTAATTAGATACTCTTTATCTCATTGGAATAAATATCGATTTTTTTTTAATATGTTTTAACTCCTGCCAGAGTTTCCATACATATGAGAACTAAAAACTCTAAATAAGTATTTATATTTTTGCTTTTCGGCACAGTTAAGTTAATTTCATAGTTATATTACATACTGCTAGCATATAAATATTTATTAGTTGGTATACAAAGTCAAAGTGAACAATTAAGGTCAAAAGATATTTTCAATGTAAGCTTATTTAACGCTTTTACTGGACATACAAGAAATACCTACTACTTAAATCATACGATCTAGAATATGAAAACATGACATGAGGAAATGCAATCGAAATTCGAAGTCCATACCCAAAATAAAGAGGTGAAAATACGGTTGCTTGTACATTTACAATTATTATGAGAAATGATTTGATAAATAAATTAAAGATGTAAACCTAAACGACGACAATCGGATAAATTTCATCAATGCTTGTATTATATGTATTTTATTCATCGTGAAAAAATATTTACTTTTCTTATTATCACTAGAGGAAATTTAATAATTAATATGTAGTGATTTTACACTACACTGCCCAAGAATAGAAAACGCATTGTTTTAATTCTAGTCGGCGCTTCCCTAGTATCCGAAATTCGAATACAGTTTTCTGGATAGTAACATTAATCTAGGGTATTTGTAACAAACAACTTATTAAAATTTTTTCGCCTGTATGATGTTAACTTTAACTAGCCTAGCTAAATATCACTCTTCTTCGTGCAAAATTATATTTGAAAAGAGGTACCAACAATCCCATCACGTATTAATATATAGAAGATCAAAATATATCCTAAAAATAATCTGACTATCTATAAAATTAATAAAGAATAAAGATTGTTTCATTTACGGCATATGATTTACATTGATTGGCTAATTTTTAGATATATCACTATAATTCTACCATAAATAAGTATGAGATGAACTTACAAAAACAGGGAAAATAGCACATAATTAAATTGTACGCGATCAAAGCCCGAGGCAATTCTCAGACAATCTATATATCCCTTTGCCCAATTGCAAGATAGTAATAACTAGTGGTATAAGGGCGTTTTACAAACATACATTTAATTCGAATAAACGCGCAGGTCTGGAAAAATTATCTGTAGTTCACAAAAATATTTGCTCCGTGTGAGAATCGAACCTGCGACTTGCAACGTCGGAGCCAATAGCTTAGGAACTACGCCTAACGTGACGCTGTTGGCGTAGTTCGAAATTAATGAAACTTACTCCGGACTTGCTCTATAAAGAACGAAGAAATATATAACATTCATTGCAAAATACAGAACTTTTGAAATCTCTCATATCATCTGTCTGTGATAACACCATTCCTCGGGTTAGATATTCCGATTAAACGTTACATGTGTAGTGATTTACACTTAAATCGTCAACATCTTCCGATACAAGATACAACAAAAATAAATTATGTTATGTCAGATACAATGGGAGTAGTTTCAGATAATTATCTAATTACATTTGTTGCGATGTTGAGAACATTGTAACGAGAAAATGATAATGTAAAAATTTTATAAAATATTTCAACTTCGAACGATAAATGGAAAAATGGCAATATCGATGTAAAAAATGTTTAATCTAAGTTATTTTTTTATCATTCATTAATAATATGACGCTTTCAACACTTTTAATTATGAAATAAAATAATACAAATAATATATTAACACAAAATGCTCTTATACGTATATGTGTATTAAAAAATTATTATGATATTTTCCTAACGTCTTAACGAAGTTTCAAAGAGATTTTGCCTCATCACCATACCTGATTAAGTAAAATGTAATGGGATAAGGAAAAGGTTTTTTTTTCTGACACACGACATGTCAATTTATCAATCTTCAGTAAAAATCGACTAACACGCTAGTCTACTTTTTTTTTCCATTTTTTCCAGGTGCAATAAAAAAGCCTCAGATTTTCAAGGTTACTACGATTTAGAGTGCTTTTTTTTGTTTCAACGCAGCGTGTGATCGAGGAATTATCAGTAATCCAATTTCAACCTAATAGGCTACGTGATTTAGGGTCGAAACTGGATAAATATTAATTGAGTTGTTAGACCAGGAACGACACGGAAATAGTTGTTGTTCTTACTGATACTATTATTATAACCGCAAAAGTATATTCGTTGATTTGTCTCACTGTTTCGGTCACGAAGACGGAATTTTATACGGTAAAAATATATGCGAGTAAAATGCCAAAGGCTACATTTTTTATGAAAATTAAAAAAAAAGTATAACGATGGAATATCGAAATGTACTCGAGGTCGAATGCTAAATGAATGTGCGGTGGGTGCTTCGCTTCTCTCATCTAAAATTTAGTTTCTTCGTTCAATGTTTCGGAAAATATGGTATGGCGGCAGTGATAAGCTGATATGGCGCAAACCTAGCCTCAGTTCTGAAATATTTCGTGTAAACTTATACACATTGTGTCAAGAAAAACTAATTGCTCCGAAATTGTTCTCTAGACAGTCGACTCGTCAAGAGCAGTGCAAAGACTTCTGCCACTATAGGATTCATAGACATTCTGGACTATAGGATTGGAAAGTAAATAATTCTACACAATTACAATTTTTTATAAAATGTATTAACCGACCTCATATAAATCCCACTTAGTTTTAAGCACATGCTCGCAGTACAAAGTGCGATCAGGATGAAATTTCTGAGTAAGCCTTCTTTCTGAAGAAGCATTGCGATATACCGTTTACAACAAAAATACGCATAATTAGGGAAAACTCAAAAACTAATCGTAAAAACTCGCTAAATTTATAAAGGACCACACGACAAGACGCCACCAGCTTTTAAATATGATAAGAATCATCAAAATCAGTACACCCAGTAAAAAGTTGTGAGGAGAGAAAGAGAGAGAGTAACACACAAAACCTCACGAACACGAACCTCCTTCCTTTTCGAAGTCGGTTAAAAAAATTCACATCGTCAGCTTGCTAAGTCAGAAGTACATAAGTTTAAACATAAATGACCGCAGGTAAGCTGTGTCTTTTTGCTGCGATAAAAGTATCCCTTGCCTTAATTCAGGTATTAATTATCTATGTAAAATAAACATACGTTACATTATAAAAATAAACAGCCAATATTATAATAATATAACTCAAAGTGGAATCTTGAGAATTTAGATATAGCGGTATTACGTTTATCACTTATGTCTGATTCTAATGCGATCTCTTAATCCTAGCCATATCACGATGTTTTGATAACACGGCGTCTTAACGCAGATAAAGAAGATTCGAAAGTAAAGTGTAATTTTCAGTTATTTTCCACGATAAACGTTTACATATTATTTTTATAGAAATATTTTTTTTGCTATAAAATCCAATGACATAAACCAACATTTAACGGTGAAATGAAAAAGGGAATCATATAAATAAATAAAATTAATTGAAGCGAGCGAAAATGCCACAGAGTAAAAAAAATAAATAATATGATTGCAATTTTGTTCTACAGCTTACGTACATACTATATAAAATTATTTTTGGCCTAATAGCATTTTACAACGAATTAATAGGTTTTTATTAACACCAAAGCTAAAATTATTACTTAATTTAGCAAATAATAACTTTCAACTGCTTTATTAGTAAGTATACCACAATTTGGAGGATACAATTTTTTTAATTTCTATTAGAAAATAAAAGAAGAATATCAAATACTTGTTGTAATCTGGCATTAAAAATTATTAAATATTTGCACGATAAAATACGCTTAAATTTTCGTACGTATAGATTTTATTACAATATATTATTTCGTGTAAAAGATAAAAAATAAACATTAGTCCGTTGATAAGATACAAAAATTTTACAGGCAAAAATTTAACATGATATTTTTATAATGACAACTAAATAAAATAAAATTTCCACTTAATATTGCCAAACAATTGTCAGCCGTAACATCAAACAATAATTAGATTTACTTAAATACAAACTTACCATCTTCCATTTTAAACGAATGAACATTTACAACGGATTTAAAAAATTATCACCAAACGGGCCACTTACAAAAAAAAAAACAAAGAAAAAAAAAACGATACGTGTTAATCCGCGCATTCAGCCAGCGGTACTGCGGAGGCGCGGCGAGTCACACCCGCCGTTCAGTCTTATCATTTCCAAACATGACGTATGAGCGCGTATGACGCTTGTATGTATGTCGTTACTTTAATTTCAAGGGCGGACAGCAGTGCACTGGTTTTCTTGAACTGTTCATGAAATTTTGAACGAATCGAGCTCGGCGTAAATTTATTAATGTAACGTCGTTTGAAATTTGAGTGTAAATGAAATTTCATTAAAGCGATCTGATGTGAAGCGATTTCCATCGTTGTGGTAGTGATTATTGAGAATCTAAGAGCGAGCGAAAATGATTTCATTTCACATAGTAGTCCGTATCGTAGTCATCAACTAATCGTATTGGTTGGCAACACTTTATAGCCGAATATTGCGGTATAAATTATAACCTATTATCATTCTTATGTATCAGTTGCTGTACTGTTATTATATTAATATAAAATTCGTTGAGTAACGTTTGTATGAGTGTTGAAAACAACATACTTTTTGATCTAGCAGACGATTTTTTTTGCCTTTTAAAACATGCTGCCCTCATTGGCAGATAGAAAGATCTTGTGTTACAAGAGCTTTTATATGAACAAATTTAACACGGACAAACGCCCAGACCCGGAAAAATTATTTGTAGTTCATACAAATTTGACCCGGATGGGAATTGAACCCGTGACCTGCGACGCCGAAACCAAAACAGCTTAGCAACTGCGCCAAAAGGATCATTGTTATAATGAAATCTTCAGTATAATAAGCTTTATTAAATAATTCCTACATAAAGAGTAAATGATACGATAAAATAAAAAGGAACAAGCTTGTACAGTTAATATATTACTATGTCATATTATGCCATATATTTTGTTCCTCAATAATCTTTATTGCCATTTCATATTCGTTTGTCGGCCCAGCAACATGTAATGTTCGCTTATCGCATTGACGAAAATTCGACACGATAGCTCTTATTAAGATAAACGACATGAATATGGCTAATTGTGTGGCAAGGAACATTTCTATGAAAACGGTTTTATGTATTCGACGTGCGTTGTACACAGCATTATACAGTTATTATGCGACATGAATCAAACTTATACACCCTTTGGCGCCATTATCTCCGTTGACATTTAAATTGGCGCCAAAACCAACGTCATGCAAAGATGTATTAGAAAAAAATGTACCGTCTATGCACTCCTGTCGCCTCAACACCCGTTTAATATCCATATTAGAACTCCATTCAGGTGATTTCCATTCAACTCCTATACGACACTAATGTGTTCTAGACACTAATTTTAGTGCTAGGTTTTGTCGCCTGAAGATCGGCGGACGACCAATAGACGCACTCGATCCGTTGGCCTTTTTTAAAAATAGATTATGAGCTAGACAAATACTTTTCCGCTGTCGGACACGTGAGATAAAAGAAACACGAAATTGTTCTTGCAGAACAATTGAATCAGGAAGTGATTTTGGCATCGAAGCTTCTTTTTTATTAAATTTTCTAATACAGACAATGACATTCAAAAATTTGATTTATTATATTATAAGGTTATTGGTAATTAAAAAAAAGCATTATATAATTAGATTTGTGTGCCTTCTATGCAATTGGGGCTAAATTTTAATTCCAATTTCCAACTAAATTCAGGCAGGCGTACGAAGTACAGTAATCCCCCCTATAAAGCGTTACTCTTATAACGCATTTTATTACTATATGGGAATACTCCTACAACGCGGTAGCAATCTACCGTGTTATTATTGTATATTACGTTTTAACCCAACAGTTGTAGCCTGCCGGAATACATAAGGGCAGCACATAAAGTTGATGAAAATTATTGTATAAATTATTAAGATACCCAATAACATTTTGCCTTGGCTAACGCTGTAATAATGTTATAATGGTGTGTACACCAAAACACAAATAAATAAAAAAATAAAAAACATTACAGTGTATATACACAAAGTAATTGGTATACTCTTGGTGATTGGTAGAGTATGATGCAGAGTCTGTAGTTATAAAGCTTTCTCCTAAAATAATATTATTAAATAGGCTACGTTCTCATGGATTTTGATTTCATTCTCCCGCCTTAAAATAATCCCGGATTAAAAATACCTAAGTTGCTCCCCGTCCTATATGTCAAAACACGTAACGATCTATTGCTTTTTTGCTAAACAAAGGGTGTAACACAGGAACGCCCTTTTAAATTCATAACATTAAGTAAACACGTGAAAATGTTGCAGTAATTTCCCTATTATTCATTTAGCAACAGAGCTACGGATTCTTAATTATTATTGCCACATACAAAGATTGACGTAGACCACTTCTTATGCTGGAAATGCACCACACTAAAAATTCAAGAACCTTTTAGATAACCCCTAGACTGAAAGCTTACGCATCGTTCTGTCCTAGTCAATATCAAGTGATAACGTGTCAAGATACAAAGAATCGGATGATAATAAGTCACGAACGATAAGCCGCGTTAATATTTTTTTACCACTTATAATAATACTAATTTATGTAAATTGTTATAGTTATAGGACTCTCTCATTTGATATCTAGTAAATATCAACTTGCATGCTACATCCGCATTTGCAAGTTTTGCTCACGGGATTTTGGTTATCAATTTTGAGTCATTATTCCCATTTTTTACAAGATGTATAAAAACACCTGTATGTTATTCCTGCCATCCTTCTCCGTCCGACAATATAGACCTATGCCATAATTTATACCGATAGAGAAGGATAAATAAATATCAAGGGTCATTTCATACACGCCCGTCTGATCCCAAACTAGACAGAACCACGGTAACCAGATGATTATAAGTAAGTCATATCTATGTCATACATAAATATTGTAAATGCATTCCTATTGAATAAATAGGAATGCATTTAAAATATTTAATATAATATTCCTATTGAAAAAGTTGCATGAATATTTGTCCTGGGTGAAAATCAAACACATGATCTTCCACTTTGCAGTCACGAAACCTAACCACTACACTAACGAGTCGGCTTCATATTAATATGATACGAAAAGCCGTAATATGGATAGTAAAGTTTTATGTCGTTTGAAACTTGAGTCAAATCGAAATTTCAAAGAACCCAGCTTAAATTCGGTAATGTTAATAAATTATTTAAGCGTGTGAGAGAGAAGGCAAATGATATGCGATTCACCTGATATGAAGCGATTTCCATAGTTGTGGTGATCTACATCTCACGAGCGAGCGAAACCGAGAGTCATTTCATGTCAAAATATATGTATATATGTAAGCGAGGACTATATGTCAGCAACTAAAAGAAACAAACAACGATACGTGTTTGTCAACTTATCAACTCATCGTATATCCAACACATTACCACCACATTTTCGGTACGAATTTAAGCTTATTACTATTCTGATCTATCAGTTGCCATGTTATTATATAACTATACAATGGTATGAAATCATTTCAGAATTCTAAACATTACGATATTAATTGACGAATTGTGTTAGAGCAGCGAAATTTTACGGCGGTAGAGCCACGCGGTAGCTCATGCTACTAGGCCAAAAATTCCCATTTTTAAAGTCGGCAACGCATTTTCAACTTCAATTCTTCGATGTTACAAATGTCCCTAGGCAGCCGTCATCACTTACCATCAGGTGAGCCGCTTGCTCGAGCTTGATGTCACACGAATGAACTTTCAAGGTCATGCCGTGACGTCGTCTCGCTAAACCAAAATATATGAATACAGTAACAGGTCCCCGCTTATTTTATTAATTTGCTTTTGTGTGCCTACGATTTGTTGTTATAACGCTTATATAGTATAATAGAAAAAGATAAATAGAATTGTATAGGCAATGTAACTATTGAGAGGCTTTTTCTATTACTATAATGGTATTGTAACAACCGAGTTTGTATGTTCGTAAACCTAAAAACTTGAGGATTTGCCAATAAAACATACATAGTTGCTTCTATATCTTAAAAAGTTGATAATAACCTATCTTAATTGATTGAATAGTTCTTAATGAAATTCCTTCCATATGAAAAATCCAAAGTTGGATTATTCTGATAAATATTATATTTGCAATTTGTCTATTGCCAGCATGTATGTTTCTAAAGAATAAAAAAATGTGTACATGAAAAAACACTTGAATGAGGGCAATTTTTTATTTTTATTTTGAAATTACGAACTTCTTTCTTTATTATTTTACATCGTCTTTATTTCAGTGATAGGACAGAAAATATGATATGACAGCCCTATATAGAATTAGAAAACAAGCTAATTATAGATACTATAATAATCATATTGTTTCAGCCAGATTAACAAACAAAATATTCTGATTCAGATATCAAGCGATTTCTTAACCAGTCAAAACAAATAATTTAGATAACCATAGTTTGTGTGTTTTGAGTTTAAAGGTCGTGTGATAAGAAATGTGGTAATGACACTGTAAACACAAAAACAAAATTGCAAATGATTTTACTAAAAATTCATAAAATAACAATATTTAAAGCCTATTGTCTCTATTGATAAATAACATGATTATCATTTAATCTTGATCTACAATTATTTTAAACCTTATTACCAACTAGACAGTTGTTTTTGTTAATTATATGCTTACATCACTCACACAGTGACCCCAAAAATACATGTTAATGAAAAAAATTATAACATTATAAAACAAAAAGGCCAGAAAGAATTCAAAGCAGTCAAATTTTAAACGTAAATTATAAAGAAGTAAATATGTAATAATGCTTTTTTTTATATTTATGAGAATACCGTTCAATTTACTCATTGCATAATAGGCATTTCCATATCACAAAGGTCAGTGAGGGCAAAGTACAAAATACATGTAAATTTGTTTATTCCAAGGACAAACACTATCATTTATTGAAATTCCTCAATTAATTGAATAAATTTGTATTTAAAATTATTTATTCAATTGATAGCCTCTTGCATCATATCAAATTTAACAAAATAATACTAATATGATAGTTTTGTAATAATTTCTTTAGTCTATATCTTTATATTTCATAGCCTAACTTTTATTCTATATTATATTTAATATTATGTTTCTGGAATACAAAGTACCAAATGACTCTTTACCCTACTACTACTTACTAAGTCTGCAAAAATTGTTTAAATCCATTACTTTGTTACTGTATTTTTTTTTTTTATATCATGGGACATCTCACACAATGCCATCTGATCCCAACCTAGGCAGAACCTGTACTATAGAAACCAGAGAACTGATAAACATACTTATAT
>DWHO01004900.1:0-10697 GCA_018247575.1 Eurytides lysithous rurik | reverse complement strand
TTTTTTTCAAGCCCCCCACGCCATCGGCGCCTTCTGCGTGTCTGGTGGGCTCGGTGATGTGTATAAGCGACCGATCTCGGAGGGGCGGGGGAGGTCACGGCGCTCCGTCGGCGGGCGTGCCTCACTCGCGCGTTGTGCTTCACCGTAGTACCACGCACGACCGACCGACGCCCGCGCACGGTGTCGTATTACCGCTCTAAATATATCCCGCGAGCGCGATCGCCTATTTGGACGGCCCGCGCGGCGTGTTTTGAACCTGTGATTGACAGTGCCGAGTGGACACATAATCCAGACCGGACCAGACGTGAGTATCTATATGGGTTCCCGACGTTCGCCGATTTGTTCTGTTGCTACGTAGCCGAAGCATCGCGGTTTTAAAATAAAACAGCTGTTTCGCGGAATCGATACGTCTGGTAACGTGCTAAATTCGGAATGGGTTTCGTGTGTTAAAGAAACCAGAGATGTTGAATCATGGTTGCGAACCTGTAAGAGAGATTAATTAATCAGTAATAAAAAATAAGTAAAGTAAATTCAAATGCATTGAAACAATTTATAATCGAATATTTTCTCTACCTATATGAACATGCTCCCAGCAAAAAAAATTAAATTTATGTCTCAAGACAATTAGTAAAATATAAACGTAGTAAATTGTGGTAATGATTATATTCTTAAGTTGGCATGTTGTCAGTATAAAATGGTTAAGGCATGTTTACAACATAGAAATAAATAGAACGTGAAAATCGGTGGTTTTTATTTTAATAACTGTCCATAGATAGCAAATAACATCATTCTAATACATATAATAGTAATAATAAAACAATGTAATATTATTATTGAAGAAAGCTAAATCTGTTGTAAGGCCAGTTGCATAAGTAGTATATTTCCCTCGGTATGTCGTGGGCAGTGAGTCGGGAGAGGAGATTTCAGTTACATTTCGAAAAATAATTTAGTTCGCAACAACAAACCCGCAGCCTATTGGCAATAATATAAGAACACGGCTCATACGGGATAAAAATATATTTTCCGGGACAATAAGTTTTGATTGCACGTCGAGAAGTTTCCTTAATTGCAATAACAATTATTTTGTCGTTTCATATAATACAGATTAAATTGTATTTGGTTCAATCGTGTTTGGTTCGAAAACAGGTAATTAATACGACATTAATTGATTTATATAAAACTAACAGTACTTACAATATTTGGACAATAATGAAAAAACAAGCATTGTTAATTTCATTTCTCATTTACAATCAAATGTGTGGCTAGTAAGAAATGACGGTAAACTATGACATTTTAATTTACAGGCATGAATGAATATATGGTTTATTTAGGAACGTTATTATCATAAATTTCCTGTCCTTATATCTTTTTCCAAAATTGGGCTATTTTCAAGCTTTTTACAATAATACAATGTGTAAAAAAGAAAAAAAAAATGGAAAGAACACCTACGCACAGACTGAACGTAAGTTCTGAGTTAACAATTTGACAGGTCTGAAAATATACGGTGTATATACTGTTATTGTTATTTAAATCGGTATAACTCGGTAAATTCGTGGTGACACATGGTATATACCGTATATAAAGTCCCAGGCGAAGGCGAATAATATATTGCCAGATTAAACAGGAACCTAGCTGCCCGCGTACTTACAATTGGTGATATCCCAGCATTGGCCACGAGCTGGCGCGATGAATCGGGGCGCGGACTGATAGTGGGCCGGTTAGACGAGTCCAGAGTGCAACGGCCCAAACTAAAGGGAATTTAAAAATGTTCATACTTCCAAGCCCTTTGATCTCGCAGCGTATTATAACAGCGACACGCTCTACGTAATAGTAATATCATTTCAAAACGACAGAATGTTACTTTATACCTAATATCATGTGTTCTTCATTATGTCTCACTCTTTTAAAGAACCTCCCGTCTGTAACCTTGGCCGTAATTAATTAGTGTAAGAACAAAGGATAAGGAAAAAGCGTATGCAAATTTTTCAAGGAATCCTTCATGTTAATAAATATTGCACAGTGCACACAATATACTCATGTTTATGCTTCCTTACCTACATTGTTGTGTGTTAATCAGTTTTCACGACAATTCTTCTTTATTTTATAATATAATATATAGATTTTAGTAGAATACATAAAATATACTTTTATTACAAACTATTAACGGAGAGAAAAAGAATAGATACCTTAATTCGAATGTTTTGATGTTACATTCGAGAGCAGAAAATATCATATGGTTGAAATAACAAACGGAGCGATGTTTGTTTACCATGCAATAATACCTGTATGTTTTCCTGTTTCGAGTATCGCGGAATGCTCTGTGCACTTGTAATTAATTGATAAGGAGAATAATTAACTGTGACATCAACTGAATACAAATTTCTCTGTTTATTCAAGTACAAATAAATAGTAGATAAAACGCCGACTTTATTCTGTGATTCCGTACGTTAACCTATATAATTTCATTTATTTTATAGAAAAATATATAACATTTGACAAAACCGTTAAAATTATAATTTGTTTTCGTGTTTTTGGATTTTATTTTGTTTAGTCACCAAAGTTAATCAATTTTTTTCGTTTTTAATCTAATTTTAAAACAAAATAAAAAATAATTGCGAGACGGCTGCGTTCGGAAACTTATAATTGACTTAAAGCATCTATTTGCTTTGCGTCAATTATAGGTTTCCGACGAATATTTTTTCTATTCACCATTTTATGCAAGCATGACTCATGATTATCACGAAGTTCGTTTATTTGAACGCAATGGGCAAACGTCTGTTTATCGACAAAACGTGTTTTTTATTTAATTACTAATGATGACTGAGATGCGATTCCGTGATAACGTAGTAGTTTTGATTGCTTAAGATGGTTCTATTAGGTTTTTATCACAAAACATAAATTCCTTGCTGAACCAAATAATAATTTGTATCGATATTTTCTGTTATCGTTTGCGTGTCTATTGTTTTGCCTTATTAATAACTGTTGATTGTTTTATAAAGTGAGTCAGCAGTTGCATTCGACCAGCGCGACGTATGGCCTGACCATATTACTCATAAGCGGCCGAAGAGCGTGTTAACATCATTCTGTTAATTAAATCTCATTTCCGTGTTTTTGTACGGTTTAGTTATAAACTTAACACGTCTTCTTTCAAATATATTTTCAAATATAATTATATAAAATAAATACTTCAATATTTAGTAACCTTCATAAATAAGTTATATTTAAATCTTATGTAAAGGTCTCAGTTTTCTTTAAATAAATATCATCGGTTTTATTGGAGCTCGTAATCGCTGTGCGCAATATCGATTTTTCTCTGGCGCTGTACTCGATAAGATTAAACCGTGAGTCGTCCAAATAGGTAGATTCAGGCGAGTATGCCGCTTATAAACATGCCAATATGACATCGGGATCAATTATGAACATCCGTTTACTCATTCTTACATCGCAGGCCTACGTCTGGAACAATAACCGACTGCGATGCATTTATTGTGGCGGATGCTTGCATATGATTACGTCACACTGACCCGTTTGGATACACTGTCCGATGATTTTGTTCACCGTACTTATACCGGTTGTAAGTGTGTCTAAAGAGTGTATTTGATCAGACCATGATGTATAGTTAGTTTTAAATGTACCCATCTACGCGCGTACATTAATCATCATATCTATGTATTGCCGAATAAATATTATTTTGTCGTTGTGATGATAGTGATGGTGTGGTCATTGGTAACGTGCCATTTTTTGCGAGCACCGAAGATATGGCATACTATTTGTGTATCGAATGTTATCAGACTACATGGAATTATAGAAACACGTCGAAGTTGTATCCACGTCTGACTGTACATAGACAGATATATACCTACAATGAGCCAATTGCGACAATCGCATTGAACTTGGCTTTGAAACGCTTAAATACCAACACGTCGACACGAGCTGTTATTTGTTTTATCTCTCCATCGGTTTAAACATGCTTTTGATTTTTTTATATCGATATTTTATCGAACGGACTGTGTTATTTACATTATAGGGTATATTTTATTCGTATACGACATTTATACATAGTTCGATGATATGTACAGTGATTTAATTTAATTGACCGTCCCTATCGTTGTATATAATTAATATTTACTGCTGTGATAATGCGAGCTTTTAAACGGAACATTTTCAGTGAGCCGTGCGACCGTATCTGTGGCCGGCGGCCAACTCTTTCGCAACAGCTCTATATTTACTCACCAAGGTTCTTACATTGCATTTTGAGGGTTATTGACATTATTACAGAATTATACAATTCGTTATCCAACGGTTAGCTGTAACATGAAATTCGGGAGATATCGTGGAACGAGGACAGTCGATCGCAACAGTGACGTGCGTGAAGTGCCAAGTTTACGCCGTCGCCGCCCACGGTTAACAGAAATAATTCGAGGCCATGTACCTACCACACGCTGAAAAAATAAAGATATGATGTGAAAAGTCTAGCTCACAGATTATATCTGAGAGAACTTTGAGAGTCAAAAAGTATTCTTCACAGATCATTATTTAAAAATAACGAAACGAACGTTAGTGACTCATTTTGTCTGTTCACGAAGCTTTGTTATTTAATATTTATAAAGTCATTCTATGCATTAATATAAATAAAGCATAATTCATCATATTGGCACTTATTTTTTTTTTGCCAAAGTCAAAGAAATGTAAAAATGCAAAAATGCAGAAAGTTTGATTAGGAAGTCAAAAAACGATGGATAAATATTTGTCAAAAGCAAACGAGAACGTTAAGGTGATAAGATACGAAAAAAATATCTTCAATGTGCGACTCGGCAAGCTCGTTTATTTGCAAAGCTCCACCAGTCTTTAGTGCTTAAGCCCGCGGGAAAAAAGAGGTTTAGTAAAATGCTATTACCAAACAGTTCAAAAAAACACTTACATTTTGTTTTACTAAAATTTTAATTGACAACCATGTTTAAAGAATTGATTCCGTTTAATATCAAGCAGATTAACTACGTCAAAGCTTGCTCTGGGCAGGTTTATTTTTTATGATCATCTATAGAACCTCAATATTTGTAGGCTTGGTAAAATTTATTGGAATTAGATTTTCTTGACTAAGCCGCGGCTGTTTCAATTCTGTATTCTAATATATCCAGGATATAATATTTTACATATGTCTTCGATGTGTGTCTCAAATTAGTTTGTATGTCAGGGTTGAAATACGTAACTCTTTGAATAATTGTAACCTATAAGTAAATAGTAGAGTATTTTATTCGGCTTTAACAATCGAACACTGTAGTTATTATAATATTGCTATATACATTGCTCTTTAAAGCCAATTCTAATGTTGTTTATATTTCTATAAACCGTACAAAGAACGAACCCACACATTCGTATTTTCTTTTTAGACTATATTTCATTAATAAATATTATTCAAATTAAGCGTGTAGTTGTACGCAATAGAAAGATATCGAACAAAGCGTCGTTGTATGGATGGCGCCGACCCGAAGCGGCGTCGTGTAAGCTTTGAATATTTTAATGCAACTGACGCCGGAGCTTGCGACACCTCGACCGGACTTCGCCATGCGATATGCGTTCGTCTCGCACAGGCTTACGACCACGGGCACAGTGAAAGCCTTGACGCACGCGCTACGCACGAACGGTTAAAACCCAAATTTTTCACAATCGACCCGCTGGGGAGATAGACGGCAACGGCGTGACCTCAGAAGGCCGCAGCTGGCCAAACACGATGCCACCGTTAACGTATTTTGCAATTACAACACTAACAATGACATCAGCGCCGCATACCGTTTATTGTAGCGACAAAAACCTTTCATTGTCGCCTAGCAGCTTATCAGTTGTTCGTGCGACGATCCGGATTCTAACGGACCCTATTCACACCGCGGGGCAGCTCCCACGCATCCCGCAACTTCTCGTCAGTCGCCATACCGCAAATAAACTAGATCGAATATTTAATTTCGCACTTACATGCCAAAGTTTAATTTACTTTTGATAAATTTGTCTTTCACCGTCTTCTTGTTGACCGTCGGAAAAATCATCATGCCAAAATTCTAATTCGGGAGTGCCGAAGCCGACATTAAATTAACTTTGGTTCTTTTGCCAACATGTCGTATGTATACTGACATTCCTGTGCATATAGTTCGTATATAATCACGTGAAATGTGTCTGTGTAACCTTGAGTTCGATAATGGGCAATCCCGAAGGAGAGTAATTTTATACTTTAAAGTAATAAATGACCTTTACATCTATAAATAATGTGAGAACGCACGACAACGTAGATAGGACAGCGCATTTAATTGATGCATCTGTTTTATATTTCAAAGTTATAAAACAATTTTTAAATAGAATTAGGGATAAATATTCGTTAAACTTTTTATATATAAGTATTGATTAATACTATTATACATTGTAGGCACATGATAACATTTACTTCAATTTTAAATCTACGGCTATCTAATTTAAAAATAAGGGGTAACAAGTTCATGTAGTTTCTTCGAAATATCCTTAATTCTTCACCTGAAAGTATGTGTGTTGCTTTGTCCTTCTGCTGCGTGCAGTGGCGGTACTACCATACAAGGCGTAAAGCCCGGCTTGCCCTGCTAAGGACTAAAATTCATAAATCTGAAGTAGCACATAATTCCCGAAGAATTTATTTTTTAATTCGAGCCTTGCGGGAATTATGTGCTAATTAAGATTTATAAATTTTACTCTTTAGTAGGGCAAGCCGGACTTTTGGGCTTGTATGGTAGTACCGCCACTGGCTATGTGGCAATGTTGCAACGAATTATAATTCAGAATAGTTAAAAAAAAATTGTAAAAAAAACATTAAAATAAAAATATACACCAGTAAAACTGCTCACAATATCTAAAATATAAAAAAGAAACTAAAAATTGCTTGTTAAGCCAAAGGTATACACAAACAAATATATAAACGATTATTATAAACTATGTACTTATTTTCTAATAAGACCCTATGAATAATAATAAATATCATCAGTACACTTGAATTATGAGTGGATCCTGCTAAGGTGAAAACAAATAACAAAGCTAACGGTACTCTTAAACAAGATAAAATACCGTTTAGTATTTGAATATATACAGTAACATGTTGTTATTATAACTTACCTGCCTCTTCCGAAGAAATCTCAGTCACCCAAATACCGAAGTAATCAGTTTTGTGACTGACACCGTGCGCGGGGTCTTGTGGTTACTCATGCGTTTGACGTCACCGTTTCGCGCGTGAGTAACAATCCGGTAAAAATCGAAGTAATTTAAATAACAACAGTTCTAGACAGCAAAGTTATGATAATTTTGTACTAGTGCTACATATGAAATTAGCTGAAATACGACACCTGAAATTTTTAGAAACCGTGTTAATATTATCTTGTTTTGAATGATAAATTGTAAGAACATAATAGTTATAACTATTATTTTCATATATATAACTATCATTTTCAGTATTCTTATAATTATATTATTATTACGGAATTTTTAATGTCTAACAGTAATTCCCGATGTGTTGCATTTTACGACATTTAGGGCAATTTGTCCAATGGGAGATCGCCAGAAATATTGGAAGCTTAGAAACAGTAAATTGGTTTAAAAAACACCAATTTATTGCGTACTGGGGTATAGCATTTATACTAGGGCCCTTTAAACTTACACATTGTTTGTAGGTAGGGTAACATAAAATATACAATATAATAAAATTGTGCAGATCTAAATCTTTTATTGTGCTGTTTATGTTTGAAACTTGACAACGGCTGAGAAAATTTTAATCAAAATTATATCGATGCGCCGGTGCTTCATTAACTTAAAAATCAATATATCACATTCGCTCTAGTAGTTCTTGAAATTTCTACCAAAAGCTACAGGACGTGTATTAGATTTGCTAGTACAGGATACAAAAGTAGTAGTATTATCTTGTTCTACGATATAATTCGTCTTTATATTCCTGTTAAAACAGAATGAACATAAGGGTATAGATTCTGTCGTCAGGTATCAAAGAAATCTTACAAGTATAACGTTGCTTGTAAGACTACAATCGATGCTTGACCTAAGGGTGAGGGTGAAACCTTTAATTGGCGTCTAAACAGTTAGTTAGAATTAAGTATAGGATTGTGTTACACCTTCAAAACTCTATTTTCTATGGTAGATCGTTTAAAATAAAATTCATAACGTTTGACTGCTATTGTGCTTAAATGCGAAACCATGAACGTTTTTGTAATTAACTTTTTGTGATTAGATACATTTATGTATTTGTAGTTGTAAATATTTACTGTATATCTAACCGACTTAATAAAATCTATTCCGTAAATAAGCCACATAATTACAATAAATTTCATTCTTAAGATAAGTCAGACACACGCAACGACTTTTGATCACGAACAAAGGAATGAAGATGACATTGCGGTCTCACGACAGCGCTTGCAACGATAATAGAAAAACAAATCGTTAAATAGTAAGAAGTAATGGCCGCCGCTTGACAATAATAACGCCGTAATATCGCGATGTTATTTAAATCTAAAGGCGCTCAAGGTGCTAGTTTTAACACTCTATTGCGCAGGGCTTTTTTTCTCTTTATTATATTTTATAATATCCTAAGCCACAAATAAAAAGACAGTGTTTATACTACTTTGTGTAACATTTTCAAGAACGGAAATATATTTGTTGCTTCATCTTTCAATAATGCATATGTAGTTTGAAGACTAGAATTGACAGATTATTATTATCTAGAAAGAAAATGTCTCAATACCCAAACCTAATAAATATACAATATTATATAGTTGTAAAGTATTATGATTTTTATATTAAAAAAAATTAGGACGCATACCTTCATAACCGAAAAGAACTTGAATGAATGGCATTTCATTAACAACCAACGAGTTCTTTAGTAATTTAGCTTTTTATTGTTATTTTGTGTAAAGAGTGCCAGTTGAAGAGCATTCGACCTTTGTGTTGTGTTGATGCGTCGACCGAGGAGATTACGGAATGTCAGTAAGCAAAGGCTCAAGGGAAAAGACTTTTTATTGTATTCACATTACCTGCCCGCACTGCGAATTCACGTCCATTAGTGCATGCAGCCGCGTGAAGATTTATCATATCGCAAGTTGTAAATAGGAAATTATTTCAAAAACATTTTAATATCTTTTTGAAATTAAACTCTTATCATCGATTTTTATTCTAATATTATAATTCAAAGAATAATAGAAAGACCTACCCGGCCCTCGAACGTGAAAGGTATAATGTATTGGAAAAAAAAAGAAGTTATATTTTCAATTTTATTTTATTATTTTACCTCTCTACTCATAGGATTTCTTTATATATCTGGTATTTTTTTAAAATTTCGTTTTCGAACTTTAGCTAGTCGCAAAAACATTTAATCGCTTCAGACAAATGCAAACACATGCAGCAGCTTTTGAACAATAGTATAATGTAAAAGATATCGTATTTATAATACTATAAAATAGATAAAATAGCAATATACCTAGCTATTTTACTTTTATGTTGACACAATGTTTATGCTCATTAATTTCATAAATGAGCATAAACATTGTGTCATTACAAACATTATGTATTCAGTTTAGCACGATTATATAGTAAGAAATTTTATTAATGCCCACATGATATTGAAGTTTAATTTAATCACTTCGTTAGCTTGGTACCTAAAACTTAAACATTTGTAAAATGCAATGGTTAAATAGATACAGTATCCAATAGTTGCATCTTCCTTTCAATCCAAAAATGACTATCTTACCTTCTATCTTTCTAACTTAAATTGTATATTCATCTACCCCCGAGTAAATCAGTGAAAAAGGTTCAGACAGAATGCAAAGATTTATGGTTGAAATTTGGTTTTTAATTGCCTCACTGAAGTGGTGAAATGTTGAACGGAATGAACAATTATTCAAAACTTTTAATCCAGGAGATAACAATATTCCTGGATTAAAGAGTATTAGTTCATAACAAAATAAACACCATAAATACAACGGAATAAAAGTACAGTTGCGTAAGCAAAATAACTTTTACGGATGTGCTTTTGCAACCATATCAGAATGCCTAAAAGAGAAATCCGAGTGAAATAGATAAATGATTGGATTATTGTTTATTCCCTGTACAAATAAACGAAAGTTCGGCTCTCAGCCTCCTTTCACTAATGTCTATTGATTCGCACAAAGATCTTGGACGATGATAAAATAGATCGCACGGACCGAATACCCGCCGAGTGCGGTCAGCGGAATTGCGCCCGAGAGAAAATAAATCTTCAATTGGGTCAATCAAATGCCACGCCAGACTTAATGTTTAGCCCATCGCTTTTAATGCTTATTAATTGTTCTTATTATTGCACAATTTCATTACGTTTCCATTATCTTGCCTCGAATGGCGAAAGACCGCTGCCTAAAGTATTTATATATTGTTAATACTTTCAACAATTTATATGGTTTTATACATAAAAAAAGGCTTAACGGTTTTAACCATTCATTAGTTAGTGTTCTATAAGCCTATGAGGCGTTCGATAAAATTGTTTGTTCATAAACATTCCATAAACCTTCCATAACTAATATATCGTTAATTGTTTTATTATAATAGCAATAATAATGTCATGGGACATATTATACATTGCCATCTGATCCCAAACTAAACAGAGCCTGTACTATGGTAATCAGACAACTGATATACATACTTATATATTT
>DWHO01004899.1:0-10698 GCA_018247575.1 Eurytides lysithous rurik | reverse complement strand
TTTCTGCTCCTATCTGCCGCCACCCGAAAACTACAAACCCTCCTTGTATACTACCGGTTCTGCGTTTGCTTTGATTCTATTTGTAAATTATTTTTAGAACCTTATACAACATAATTTCAATTTTTTATAAAGTATATTAACCGACTTCATATAAATGCAATCAGAATGAAATTTCTGAGGAAACCTTAACCTTCTGAGGTAGCCTTGTGATATACCGTTCACAACAAAAATACGCATAATTAGGGAGAACGCAAAAGCTATTCGTCAAATCTCGCTAAATGTATACGGAACCACACGACAAGTACCAGCTTTCAATTATAATAACAATCGGTACACCGAGTAAAAGATTATGAGGTAACATACATAAAAAAATTCAGTCGAATTGAGCACCTCCTCCTTTTTTGAAGTTGTTTAAAAATAGTAGCCATCGTAGTATAAGTTATAATCTTCATTTTATCAAAAAATATTTATACATTTATACAAAAATATTTATACATTTATACAAATATTTATACAAAAATAATGCTATGTTCGACAACAATTCTTCATCATCTATGTGAGATATCTAAAAAAATTACCCCGTTTCCAAAGAAAGTGTTTTGGGCAAATTACTGGCTTACTTTGACCCCCATTAGTGCACTAACAGAGGCTACGTAAGGTTAGATCTTAATAATACAGCACAACTATGAGACTTAGCTATCCCAGTCGGCCCAGTTATCGGTAATTCTCAAAGTGGTCCAAGTGGAAACCCTAGATTCCGCGGAAGACGGTGGTATGATTAGATCTAATCCTCAAATGTTTTGGCGAGTTGTGAGAGTATAGAAATGTAGCAGCAGCGGGTTAACCGAAAACGGTAAAATTTTTAAAATGGTCCATGAGAAAAAAGAACTTTGAGAAACTCTGTCCTAACTCAATCTTTAAGTTTGATGACCGTTTGGCGCAGTTGCTATGCTATTGGCTTTGTCGTCGCAGGTCGTGGGTTCGATTCCCACCCGATGCAAATATTTGTACGAACTAAAGACATTTGTTTCGGATCTGGGCGTTTGTCCGCGTAAAATTGATGTTTGTAAAACGCCTATATAACACAAGATATTTCTGTCTTACGATAGGGGCGGCGTTTAAAAAAAATAGATAAAAAAAAAGAAAATAGATAAAGTTGCTAATTTATATTCGTTCTATTGAAACGCGACGCTCTTTGTAGATAAATTAGATGTAGTCTATGACAACAACTTCTAATATTTTCAAAAAATAAATTTTTGCATATAAAGATTGAAAACATGTCTCGATACGATTATAAAAATTTTTTTTGTTGACCTTTTATTCGCATAATTAACGTTGACGCTTTCAATTGTGCAGACAGTTGTACAAACAGAAGAACATAATTATAAACAAGGATAAGGACGATTTTCCTGTATTTGACTCATGTTGTTATGACGGATTAAATAAACAAACCAGTTGCTATGTTCAATAATAATATGTAAACGTCATGCTAAACTCTATATCTGACATAGACAAGTGCCACTGACGGTTCCGCAAATGAAAATCCACTGCACTTTGCGGAGTAGGCTGACAAACGAGCAAGTGACCTGATGGTAAGTGATCACCACCGCCCATGGACATTTGCAATATTATAAATTTGAATTATATTTTTTGATATGTCCCACTCACAGCTAATCAAAGTGAAATTGATTTTTTTATAGAGTAGGCTGACAAACGAGCAAGCGGTTCACGTGATGGTAAGCGATCAACGCCGCCCACATTTGCAATGTTACAAAATGCATCGCCGACCTTTAAGGGGAGGAGTTTTTGAGAGATTTTGGAGAGAAGAGGAGGGAAAAAACGGAGTGGATGGAGGCAGAGGTATGGAGGGTTACAGAGGGAGGAAAGGAAGAGAGGGGGGTGGGCCACCAGCCACCTCAGTCACCGAACGAAACGCGGAAGCCAAAACACTTCCACTTTACACCGATTTTCTGTGAGCTCGTGGTACTTATCCGGTTCGAGCCGGTCCATTCAGCAGCGGGAATAGTTCTGTGGCTCTACCACCATATAAAGTGTTTGTATCTCCGCCTTTCCGACGAGGTGACCAGTTACTACCACCGTAAAATACCACAGTTGAAATAAAAATGAAAACAGTTTTTTATTCCACGCACTATATTATTAGTAAGTTAGAGTAAAAAGAGTTACTCTACGACAATTGACCAAATCATGAGAGGTTTAACACGGAGTCGATCAACGAATGTTATGACCGACGTTATTATATATTGGAACTTTTAAAAAAATCGTTTAAATTACTTTTAAGATAATTCATTAATTTAATCATCGAACTTGTTTCGAAGCACACTCATTGAGATTAAAACGGATATAATGAATTACGTTGTTTATTTAAAATTAATATTAATTTACATTAACGAAAATTATCAACAGCAAATTTAGTGAATTTTTTATATTGAACGCACAGTTACCAATTACTTATATCGAGATAAAGGTTAGATAACGAATTTTATCAAACAAATCCGAAACACTTTACTATCACAAATTGAATAGATAAAAAATTTATATCAAAACAAGAAACAAGAAATAAATCAATTCAAATGGCAGATACTTTGGTGTTCTAATATCTATAAATAGTTTTCCTTTGTACTTTTACATTTTTTATTAATGAAAGTTTCATTTTCCCGAAATTACAGAAAAATATTATATCGGTGCATCGAGCAGAGTGGAATTCGGTATTAACTTAGAACTAGCTAGCTAACTTTAGTCTCTACTTTAATAAAAACTTAAGGAATAAGAAATGTACGGTACATTTCTTATTCCTATTATATATTCCTCGGTTTGAAAACTATAATTTTATTTGTAAATATTAACTAGTTCATCTATGATTTAAGTTAACAGATCTACAGTAATAAGAATAAGCTAGAAATATGGAGATTCAGATCCATATTAGATTAGAAAGATTATCATAGAAATGCGTCTCAATGTATTACGTTAGAAACAATGTTATCAAATCACGAAAACATAATGTCGAAACAAGATCTTATATCACACATCTTTCAATTGTGCACAACAAAGTTGTTTATATATATATATATTATTATATATAAACAACTTTGTTCTGCACAAATATAATAATATATAGTATCTTACGTGTTGATATAATATTATTTTATTAGTTATCAGAACCTGTCAATTACGTTTATCATGGACCTCACTATTTAATTCGTTTGATAAACCATTTAGCTGCAAAATATGCGCTCAGTCACAATCGTAGTGATACAACGAGCAAATAATACCAAAGTTAGGTTAAAATAATATTATATAAAATAATATAAAAGGCATCAAAACTTAAAAAGCATGTGTTACATCATTACAGTATATAAAAACTCTCTCTAACCATTCATCGTTAAACAAGGTGAGTGGAATGCATGTGAAAATTTTGCTTGAATTTTATTTATTTTTTATTAAATTATTTTAAAAGTTTTCGTCTGTAAAATTATATTTATTGTTCGGATTTATCAAACAGTGATTTAAGATGGTTTTTTATATATTAACTTTGGACATATACAAAGCACAAGGCAAAGTCAAAATCAAAGTCGAAATTCTTTATTCAAAATTGGATTGGTGTACAATCACTGTTAGACGTCTATTGATTTTACTACTTTAACTCTCTTTTTATTTTCATAATTTGACTCTTTAAAGGGTCTGAAGACGATCACATCATTCCCATGGTGTGCTATCTTCAATGAAATCATTTACTATATAATAACCATTAGCACACAAACACCCTTCTACAATTTTCTTTTAAATTTAGCAATAGGAGCTTTCTGGACGTTTTCTGGAATCGGAAAGGTGGACTTATTGCTAAAGGCTCTTCTCTGGCAGTCGAATTTATGGCGGCTCGGAGAAAACATATCTCTATACCCTGGTACTCACTCAATAATGCTTGGTGGTAAAATAATGCAGTAGGCGTGAGGCTGAGGCAAACTCTACAGTAAAGTACCATTAGTATTATAATAAATTAATGTAGTTCACAGGATGTCGTGCCCTAACATGTCCAGTCCTGCTTATGGAACCGGACCTGCCGGAATAGCCTTTGCTGGTCTGATGACGCACCTAATGGCAGCACAATCCCTACTAACCGAAAGCTGGCCCGAAGACGCCTTCGATCGTATCTCGTGTAAGATTTCATATATTTAAGTCTACATAAGTGCCGAATTGGAATTGTTTATAATAGCCTTACTGGGTCAAGTGCGTGAGATAAAAATATTTTTACTTTTGCATTTTGTAAATAAATGTGTAAGTTGTCGGCCCTCTGGCTTTTTGGTTGTTGACAGGCCTTCAACGTTTCCAGTGATCTAATAAGAATCCATGTGTAACGTCCATCTTTATGTTGCGAACCCGGTAATTTCCCTTTAGCCAAGGTCTGACAAAAAATAACTAAGAATCCAAACTCTCCCACTCGACCACTCGCAAAGAGATTTTTTTTAAGGAGTAGGGTGACAAGCGAGGTAGCGGCTCACCTGATGGTAAGCGATCATCACCGCTCATATTTGCAACATTATAGAACATGCCAATGAGTTCTCAGCCTTTAAGGGGGGAAGTTTTTAAACGGGATGGGAGGAAGAATGAAAAGGAATGAAGAAGAGAGAGGAAGCGGGATGGGAAGGAGGATGCAGAGAGAGGAGGATGGGAGTGGATGGAGTCAGAGTTGTGGAGGGGAATGACAGAGGGTAGAAGGGACGGGAGGGGATGAGCGACCGGCCACCGCACTCACCGGATGAAACGTGGGAGCCAAAACACTTCCACTTTACGCCGATTTTCTGTGAGGTCGTGGACCTTATCCGTTTCGTTCAGCAGCGGGAGCAGCTGCGTGACTCTACCACCGTTAAACCGAGAATTTTGTCACTTGGTCTAAAAATGGTATAAAATCTGTCCACTGTCTATTTTACATATTTCAACGATTTCTTTACGTTAACTTACCTATTTATTTAATACTTATATAACTATTTATCTCCTTTATATAGACAGTAGTATGTAATGTATGTGACATTACATATATTTGTCACAACAAGCAACAACGCAAATAAGGTGTTTAAATAATATTTTCAGTTGAAGAGTCTTTTGACTTTATCATCGTTGGATCTGGCACAGCTGGTTCCATCCTAGCCAATAGATTAACAGAAGTCGAAGACTGGAAGGTGCTATTAATAGAAGAGGGCGAGGATCCTCCACTAGAAAGCATTGTAAATATTTAAAAATGTCTTATATTACGTGGTTCAGTTTAAGCCCATTCTATTATACATTTCATGCTTTCATTTGTGTTAAAACAAAAAAATCTATTTTAATACGTAACGTCTGCTTTTATGCCTATTCTTTCATATTTACGAGTTTTGAAGTGGACTACTGAAATTGTGCTGAAATTGGTTATCCCACATGTCTAATTATCTATAGGAGATTGTGTAGCATGTCCTTATGTAGCCTTTTCGAACTTTCATTTCAGATTCCTAATTTTTCGGTATCAATGCAGAGGAGCCGGCATGCTTACCAGTATTACACTGAACAAGACGAGAATATAAACAAAGGATGTGTGGATCATAGATCATTTTGGCCTCGTGGAAGAGTAATTGGAGGTACCGGTAGCCTTAACGGACTACTTCACATGAAAGGCACCGCTGGTGACTATGAACCATGGCACTTAGAAGAAGGTGACGGGTGGGATTGGCCGACAATACAACGTTACTTTAAGAAAAGTGAAAAAATAGTTGATCCTTTCATTTTAAATAATCAACATCTTCGAGACAATTATGGCACAGAAGGAAATTTTATCATAGATCAACTAAATTTCACGCACACTCATATCGCAGAAAAATTAACAGAGGCTTACATGGAAATGGGACTCAAATACTTAGACGACCTCAATGGCCCAACTCAAATGGGTGTGGGAAAAATAAGAGGCGGTAACAATAAAGGTAGACGCGTAAGTACCGCGACCGCATTTCTAAATCCAGCGGGTAAAAGGAAAAATTTGTATGTTTTAAAAAATACGATAGTAACTAAAATTGTAATCAACAAGGATAAAAAAGCCGAAGGTGTGAAAGTTATATCATCAAGTGGCGATGCAACTATTTTCTATGCCAATAAAGAAGTAATTGTAAGTGGTGGTACGATCAGCACTCCTGTTCTCCTCATGCGATCAGGAATTGGCCCAAGGGCTCATTTAAAAGAATTTAAGTTTAAAGTTGTCGCAAACCTCCCAGTTGGTGAAAATCTTCAAGACCATGTAAGAATTCCTGTACTAGTTACCGTAAATACAAATACAACTCAAAAAGAAGAAGCCTACTGGCTTAAAGCTGCCGCACAGTACCTAATTGATCAGACAGGGCCGCTAGCAACAAATTACGATCAGCCTAATATCAATGCGTTTGTTTCATTGAATGAAGACAAAACTTTGCCTGATGTACAAATAGATCACAATTACTTCGTACCTAATACGTCATACGTATATTCGATGTGCAAGGATGTGTTATCGTTCGAAGATGAAATCTGCGAACAGTTCGCCGCGATTAATAAGGAGCAGGAGTTGCTTTTATTTTACATATCTTTGTGTCGTCCATTTTCCAGGGGTAAAATATTATTGCGCTCTATTAATTCAGTCGACTTCCCGAAAATCCATTCTAAATATTTTAGCGACAAACGTGACATGGAACTATTCGTAAAAAGCATAAAGAAAGTGATGAAGATTATAGAGACACCGACATTTAAGAGTATGAACGCAAAAATGCCCAGAATTCACTTTAAAGACTGCGACGAATTCGAAATGGCAAGCGATCAATATTGGGAATGCATGGCCAGAACAATAACCTTCAATGTCTACCATCCAGTGGGCACAGTGAAGATGGGTAGTGCGAGCGACGCTACAGCAGTGGTTGATAATAAATTAAAGATATACAATGTAAAAAATTTAAGGGTCGCCGACGCCAGTATAATGCCAACTATTCCAAGTGTAAACACCAATGCTGCAACAATGATGATAGCGGAACGAGCGTCGGACTTTATAAAAGATGAACACCTCGTCAAATATGACAAAAAAGATGAATTGTAATATGTCTAGGTACTAGTCACTAGGTGCAGGAACGTTAAGAGATAATTCAAAGAATTGACGTTGAGGATTGTGTCAAAGCAGTTAAAAAATAATAAAATATCGTCTCTTATTCATAATATTTATAAATGCATGCAGTGCTCGGAACTAATTTTGTAATTATATTTGAACATAATAAGCAATGCAAATAAATCCATCATAAATATATTTGTTTCTCGCGCACAATTTTAATGTAAAAATCGTGATTCTTGATTTCCTTAATTTTTTTACTATTAGATATAGAAATATATAATCTATGTATAACCGTTGTGTACTTCACTAAACTACATTCGTAAAACAACACTAATATGACAATCTGTCAATTTCATAATGATATGTTCAAAAAAGAAGTCACTGTCTGTTTTACAATTCTAATCACGATTTTTAATAAAATTTTGGGAACAGTAATAGTATTAGATAAAGGTCTCATGCCATTAGTGAAAAATTCTGTAGGTATGCAATTTTATGTAGATTTGGAAAATAATGACGAGGAATGCAAACTATTATCTAAGTTTGGAACGTGTTTAGTTGATGAAAATAATAGAAAAGATTGTAACGTTTTCGATATAAATAAGAGTTCTTCATTCATTATGAGAGCTCATAGTCGTAAAACGATAACTTATGTCGTGCCATCCCTATATCAGCATGATCTTGTAGGATATTCTGATGTTACCCTCGACTATAGCTGCAATAACATACGTAATAGGACTGAATTTCGAATACCATTCAATACACAGGCTTCAAGCACCGAAACAACATCCAAATATCTATTAAGAGATTATATTGCAGGCGTCAATGCAAGAAAGTGTTCATTTATAGACCAGGATCCTTTAAAAGAGTGTATTCCAGTTGATTGTGACATAAAATATTTAGGCAAAAGATTTTTTTATGATACTCATGAGCAAAAGTGTTTACCAGAAACCGTTTGCATAGGTGATCCCGATAAGGAGCTTCCTGAAGTAGCATTGTTAACCGCCAGCAACACTTGCAGGAACCTAGATCAACCTCTGACTTCACAAGACCTTTACATTATCACTGCAGGATTAGCAGTGACGAGTAGACCTGCACAACGTATGAATACCTTAATGGTCGAGCTGACGTCGAATTGTTCTACGATATCGCAAAATATGAATCTACTACAGGATCTCGCTTTTGGAAAATTCTATCCAACTTGGAACAATCAAACACTGGACTTTAGCGCTTATTGCAAATCAGCACTTAATTCTATAGCGACAAGAATTCTGATGATGTGTATTATTATCTTACTCTTCGCATTTCTCCTCAATAGAATTATAAGTTTCTTCAGTCAAAGACCAGGTAATAAATCAAATTACTGTGAAAAACTCAAAGATGTCTTTGACAATCTCAAAAGTAAACAAAAAAGAGATGATTGTACAGAAAGGAAGGAAGTCAGAAACGCATTGCTTCGAGAGGTTATAATAAGAAGCATACCTCTAGAACTCAGGAGTAGTGCTGTAAATATATGCGAGCGCTTGGGCGAAGAAGTGAAGATGAAAAGGCGTTACAGGGAGGCAGACATAGGAAGTCAAATTAATTTAATGGTAGAAGAAGACGGTTCGTCAGATCAGTCAGAATCTATACCTCCCACTTCGTTACATAACAATCAGCATAGAGTTTTTAAATAAATTTCATAATGAAAATTTTATCTCTTGTTATTGATTTATAGTATATAATACAAGGAAGTCAGCAAGGCTTGTTTATTTCTAATTTTTAGGTGTATAGAAAAGACGTTTTCTACATTTCGTTACATTTATCACATTGATATTTTATGAATACCTTAAAATATTTATATATTTTAGCTGAAAATTCCGAAACACAATCCTTTATTTGCGAGCTGTTCGTCATAAACAGTTGTTCAGCTAAGTTATAACACAACACAAATGAATGACGTTGCCAAATTGGATATATTGTCTTCGTAGAACAATTTAAAATAATCTCTTGATTTCATAATTTTGACGAATGAAATCAATCGAAATGACATAACACGCGATCACCATCATGCCGAGAAACTAGTGACTGTATTGGGCGATAAAATGACGAAGTGGGCAAGTCTTCTATGCCTCGCTTGTCATTCCGACATTTGAGATATAATAGTAATAATAACACAAACATTAATTTCCTACCACAACTAAAATTACAAATAAATGAAAAAAGGCAAAATTCACGTGATACACGACTTATAGACTTAATTTTAGTCGTAGATCTGAAAACCTGTAGTCGCATTACACCAGGTGTCCATACCCGAAAACCGTTCGTTATAAATAAGTACTTAAAGCCTGTTTAAATAAGACCAAAGTAAACAAAGGAAAAGGTACAACGTTAATGGTTGTATCGAAGAAAAGAAAATTAGCTAAATAAACGAATTTCAACTGACAATTTTAGTGAGAATTATATGGTTCGGGCGCATGTGCGGCGTCTATTTAGGAAAAAAAATTATTGGATTTTTTTTTATTTGAAGTAATTTATAAATGTAACATATTAGATGTAAGATCCTTGTTTCTTTAGTAAATAAATAAATAAATATTCAAAATTTCATCGCGTACATTAACCATTCGCTTGAATTACTGAGTGCGTAATCATTTCATGTCTGGTTTATAAATCTAAATGTACAAGGTACATACTCACAAAACGATTGTTCAGTGTGTCCCCATCTCCTGCCTCGTGACGTAGTCCCGCCTCAAAGTGTACTAAAAGAAGTATAAAGTTTCAAAGTATACTTAAAGCGATAGACTACACTAGAGGCTTGAGAACTATAAAAACTACCATCGTTTCACATCTATTTTCCTTCCCTTCTGTACTTAAATAATTTTGCTCAACAATTTATTAATTTTAATCATTTTTCTGCAAACAAACGGCGAAAGTAAAAAGAGAGGTCGGCATTGATTTTCTGCTATAGTATACGGAGTGAAATTAAGTTTCCTAGTGGCCCCTACCTTTAAGATAATACAATTACAGTTAGAAACTTGAAGACGGTAGGAGCTAATTTTGTTTTGTTACTATAGACTGCCTCTGTGGCCTAACGGTATTGGCCCGCACTTTACAAATCGTAGGTCGTGAGTTCGGATCCCGCGGAGTGCAATGACTTCGTGTTGTTGTCCTTAGTTTGATTAGGGCATCAGGAGCTGTTTATCCGATTGCCTGACTTAATTAAAAAAAATCTATTAATTAATCCTTATCCCTCGACACAAAATGACCAACAAAATACATATTGTGTTAAAACATGCACAGATTAACTTTCTCCATTCTATAACACCATTTTTTAAAATAAAAACAAAACAGTAATATATGTAAAAATCATTAGTTGAAAAGAAAAAAGGGACTAATTTGTTTTAACATTTGCCAGATAAAATGGCTTCCTATTCAACAAAGGCGAAACTCTAGAATGCTGCTTGTTCTTTTCTCGGTTTTGTATGACTCAACTTCCCCATCTTATCTTAAAGATCATTTTCAGTACCTCTCGTTTAGTAACGAAAGAGATCTTCGCTCTTCTTCTAATTTAAAAATTACAATTCCTAAACACAATTCTAGTTTCTTCGGTAATT
>DWHO01004898.1:0-10699 GCA_018247575.1 Eurytides lysithous rurik | reverse complement strand
TCGTGGTACTAATCCGGTTCGAGCCGGCCCATTCAGCAGCGGGAACAGCTGCGTGGCTCTACCACCGTAAAAAAGTTATAGGGTACAAGGGGCAGCCAAAAGAAAAAGTAAAACAGACCGAGCTTAGAGGCGTGCCATAAAAGCGGCTTATATCCAGCAGTGGATAGTAAACGGCTAATGATGATGACGATGATGATGAAGCAGCCAAAGGTATGGCACAAGCTTCAACAAAAACTTTTTCACAATACAATTACAAACTGCTCATTGACCACAAGTACGTCAAAAATGTAAAACATTTACACAGACGGAATCCTATCAGAAAGTTTGTAAAGCATACAGAGAGAAAAAAACGTCAAGTTTTACGATTAAGCCTTTTCATGAACGTCTATATGAAGTTTTATGTGTCAGAACAAATTATTGGAGATCACCTTGTTTCCTAACAACTGATTCTGATGAGAAATTCTTAAGTGAAGCCATAAAAGCTTGTAATTGAGGATTGTTCGAGGAATTACATATAATCCGGTATAAAGTAGAAATATTTTTGTCATATTTCATCATAAGAGGAGCAAGTCTCAAAAGCAGATGACACTTTTGCCTTCAACAGCCGTTTCTGGCTGGTTTGACTCAGTGTTATGAAATATTTAGGCCTGCTCTGCGCTCGTCACTAAAAAATTAACTGTAGTTTAAACGAGTATTTGTTTTAGGTGGGGATCGAACCCACAACCGGCGACGCCGAAGCCAATAGCGTAGCAACTATGCCAAATGGGTCATCACGAGTATAGGTTTCTGTCCATAATTTTCCTTTCTGTTTTCAAACGCTCAATTGATCGATCTCTGGCGTTTTACATTAGTACATTTACGTGTATTGACTTTTGCTAACACGTGTTGTTATCTTAAAGATTATTGTATAGGTTTTTAATATAACGCTTTTATTTAAATTGTTTATGCGTGACAAAAGCTTTATTAAGTGTTGTAGAGATTTTTTAGTTGACTGTTATAACGGTTATACTTTAGTAACATTTAAAAACTATGAACTTTGCAGAAACAGAATTAATAATATTTGTTGGCATATTAACGAGTCTACGTGACAACCGACTTATTTTCACCACTCTTGAAATTGCTGATTTCAAGTGTACAAATTTTTCTTTTTTATTGCAAAGGGCACTCTAAGGGAATTAAAGTTTTCAGTATGATTTTAATTATTTGATCTTGATTTGAAACAACGCGAGCTGCCAGCTAACTAAATCGAACTATCTAAAGAAGAATTTGCTTTTATGCTAGATAAAAACGTCTTAAATCTTTATTCTACTCAAAAAACTAATCCGTTTTAGTCAAAAGTTTTTAGAAAAGTAGCACTTTGAAGACTCAAACTGTTAACAACATGCTGTACATGTTTCTTTTTCTTTTCAATTAGGCCGTCGATGTGCCATTACTATTAATGTTTCATCAGTTTTCCTAGATTCCTTCCTTATTGCAAATGATAAGTTTAATAAAAATAATTAAATGTAGAAGAACTAAACGTTAAAAATAGACAAAATCTCGTAATCCCATGTATTGTTTAATTAATTCTCTCTTCTTTCTGCAAGATGGTTCAAAAACATATTCGGGTTTGAATTGCAATGATGCCAACTTGGTCAATAGTATAGAGATAAATAATCAATATCTTTACTTGAGAAACGCATAAGTTTAAATGGCAGAATGAGTTGCAGAAGCACAATTTCTTCCACTGCTTTTCAGGAAGTTTAAAATTTGTCGTAAATAACATTTTACTAACCTAAAAATAGAGACAACAATTCGCATAAATTTGAAAATACACGAAATTAAGTATATGAGAATACCGTGGTCATTAGATGTTATAAATATTGACTTAGCTTGCCTACCTATATGTGTATAATATAATATACCTATACCTATATGTCGGATTCTTTAAATATACTCTACTAAAAAGTCTCTTAGTGCGCCTTATTTATAAAAAAATAATGACAGTTTGGAGCAATAACAATGTTTAGAAAAAAAATGGCGTTAAAATATCTAAGCTGCTCGTATTTATTAAAAAAAAAATACATATTTTACTACACAGTGGCATATTAAGTCAAAGTAATAAATTTTCCTAATTTTGCAATTGAATCTTATCGACACTATAAATCACTTGGAACTTATTAAAAATCTGTTGTTTTTAAAATAATATAAAAAACGTAGTTTTGCTATGACTAAATTTAATATCTGTAGGAAAAATAAGTGGTATCCTAATGATATTGAAATATCGCTTATTTTCCTCACATTTCGATACATTCGATATTACATCACTGTTCAATTAGCAGTCACCGAAAGAGCCAGACATTGCAAAGCCCCTACCATAAAAAGCTTCTAAGATATTATTACGTCTAGAACATCTTTGTGAATATGAATATTGTTATAGACAAAGTTAGAATTTATTCTAAAAGCAGTAGATATCAATTATAATGTAGTTTACATAAGTAATATAGAAAGCTTACAAGAATTTACAGTAGCTATGGAGTATACTGCAATACATAACGATGTTTATGTATTATCTATAGCATTGTTATGATCATGTAAGGCATAGGCATAGGCATAGCAATGCTGTTTATATGAATTTTCATTTTACTTGAGCCATTAAACATAGAAACGTGAAAGGCCATGAAAAAGGTTCTCTTCTTTACGTTTACATTTCCCAGTAAAATAACGTCAATCTTTTTTATTTCTAATAGCGAATTTAGTATGATATATAACTTGATCCATTTTTTTAACTGAAGTATTCATATGAAAAATAATTAAAGTATTGACTAAGGAAAATACAATATGTAAATAGTCTAGACGTCATCAACATGTAGCAATATAATTAAAGTGAAAATGAATAATATAATCCTTATATATCATTAAAATAAATTAAAAGGATTACGAAAGTTCTATTTTCATTCCCTTTATTATTCATAAACTTCATTATGAAATATAGGTGTATTTATTTTTCTATCTAATGAAATAATTTTTATTATAAAATCTTTTTCTAGCCATCCCATTTTATATATTTTTTCTAAGAAAAAAAAACTCAAAATAATATCCTTCTAATATGAGAAATATAACAATTTTTATCTTTGGATGTTTATTATTCAACTTTGCTAAAACTGAATGGACTTGGATAAAATGCGGTACACTGATAGCTTATAAACTAAAATATTTTTTAACTTTGTAAATTTGACTTAATATTTTTATCAATTTATTTTAAAATTAACTTCTGATATTTTTTAAGCAAGACGGTTATTTTTTTTTCATTTTTATTAGATTAAATCTTCAAATCCTTGCATATGAAGTCGCGGGTAGAAGCTGAATTATGAATGTGTTAGCATTAGAGGCGAGATGTATAAAGATTGTCAACGTTGGCATATCTAGTTGTACGCGCTATGTTATTTTATATCACATTTCACCCGATGTCGTAGAGGGAAAGCTCGAAGTAAAGCTCAGAAAAAGCGCAAAATAATCCTATTTGCCGGCAGTTGAGGTAAATTTATTTTAGAATTCCATATCATTTATTATTTTGATATTACGTTACCACCTACGTAAATACAAATACATATGTAACATATAGTGCGATGCAATAGAAACTAGGTCGTGTCATGTCGCACACATCGGTAAACACTGACGCGAACGTTAACAAATGGGCCCATGTGGGACATAAATCGTTGCGGAGAATAACCATTTTCAATTGACAGTAACCGAAGCTGCTGGAGACTGTTGAGGCTAGCGGTTCCATTTTTGTTTCTTCTCACCGCAACAGATAAAAATAGCTTTATGTCTGTCCGTAAAGTATTGGCTACGTACATTGGCCACATTGGATCATGGAGACTAAAATAAAAATCAAGACACTAATAAATCTTTAAAAACGCTTCATTATACGGATTCCGATTTTTTATATAAAAAAAAATTATATTGACAGTTGAAAATTACTATTTTCGTTGTGAGCTATGTAATATTTTGTGCCCTTTACCGACTTTCTTTTGAATAGCGTAGATTTTTGTAATACTTTTTGTTTTTGTATGGGTAGAGCGACCCAGCTGTTCCCGCTGCTGAATGGACCGGTTCGAACCGAATAAGTACCACGAACTCACAGAAAATCGGTGTAAAGTGGAAGTGTCTTTGCTTCCGTGTTTTGTCCGGTGAGTGAGGTGGCCGGTGGCCCAAACTCTTCCATGCCCCTCTCTCTCTTTCAAAAATCCCCCCCTTAAAGGCTGGCAAGGCATTTGCAAGTTCAGTTGCAAATATTCATGGGCGGCAGTGATCGCTGACCATTAGGTGAGCCCCTTGCTCGTTTGTCAGCCTACTCCATAAAAAAAACTAGCTCTTAATCAAAGTCAAGTATTACAAAGCTTGATAGCTCCAATAGTGACATCAAGAATATATTAAATAAAGTACTTACTATCGTAAAAATACAATACAAAAACCAAACTGCAATACGGTCACTGCTTACGATGGTAGAGCCACGCAGCTATTTCCGCTGCTGAATAGGTCGGCTTGAACCGAATAAGTATCACAACCGCACAGAAAATCAGCGGGAAGTGGGAGAGTTTGTGCTTCCGCATCTCATTCGGTGAGTGGGGGGCTAACCGCCCCTCCTCCTTTTGTCAGCCTCGCACTTCCTTTTCCCACCTCCCCTTTCTGCTTTTCCTGTTTTTCCCTTCCAAAAATTCACACGTTAAAGGCTTGCAACGTATTTTCAAAACTTTTGTCATTGTAAAGGTCTATAATCCATCAAAAAAAATATAAACGTAAACAAGCCGTTCATCTTCTGTTATACAAGCTATATATACATATTTTATGAATAACATCCGAAAACTTTAGATTGCCGAAATCTCTTTATTATAAACTATAACTGCGTTTTCCTGTTTGCTGTTAAATTATTGGTATTAAGTTTTCTCTTCGCGTGACTAAGTTTTTTCTTTTTATAGCTGACAAATGAGCAAGCATCTCACTTGATTGCCCATGGACACTTGCATCATTACAGAACGTGCAAATGCGTTGTCAGCCTTTGACGAGAAATTTTCGAAAGAGTGTACGAGAAAGAATGAGAGGGAGAGGAGAGGAGAGAGGGAGTGGAAGAGGGAAGTAAGGGAGGGGATGGAGGCAGAGGTAAGAAGGGGAATGAGAGAGGGAAGAAAGGGTGGGGAAGATGAGCCACCGGCCACCTCACTTACCGGACGAAACACGGGAGCAAAACACTCCCACTTTACGCCGATTTTTTGTGAGTGCTTATATATGTATATAGATGTACGAAATTTTTCGCATAAACGGTTACGGGAATGACTGAGGTAACCTTAATCACCTGACCCGTCATTATGTCGATAAAAACACTTAAGACTACAAGAAATACTGTTTACATTTGGTTTTTTGCAAAGTTGTTTCTAATAAATCCCCGTATACAATATTTTTTAATTAATTATATATAAATAATTTATATATAATTAATCAAATTCATTCAAATATTTGCTTGGTTTGTTTATTTTAATATTCCATTCAAATATGTGTAAATACGATGTGAACTAATTAGGTGACGACGTTAGAGTGCTTTGTATAAATTAGACAGGCGGAAAATTTAATACGGAGTTCTATTATAATATATTGACTGATGAAAATGAAAGAAAGAACTTTATTATTAAATCTTATTTTGTTCATTACAGTGAACAAAATAGACAGGCAATAAATATATTTTTAAGGAGCAATTTTACATCTTATATAACATCGTTTCATATATTAAAATTTTTATTACTTTGATATTAATTTATTGCCACTGGCTTTATTAAGAACAAACTCCTTCATTACATCAACATATAAAGTAGAAAATATTATTATAAGTGTTATAACATTGATATTTTCTCAGTCGTATCAGAGTCCCAATTAATTGTATTGCTTAAGAGCAATACAGTGGTACCAATTAATTTAAAAGGCGGTAGAACACGCAGCTGCTTCTACTGCTGAATGGCCTTATCCGGTTCGAGCCGGCCCATTCAGCAGCGGGAACAGCTGCGTGGCTCTGCCACCGTAAAAAACTGTCGTTAACTGACTGACTTTCCAATTAAGAGTTACTCACTGAAAACGTTGCCGAAAATCTACAAAATCAATCAAGTAGTAACTTTATATATTCCAGTTAACTGTGTCAAATAAAATTTAAACTAAAGATTAATAATTTACAAAAATAAATATAACTTTCTTTTGTTATAAATTAATGAGTTATACACACATTTTCGAAGTCGTTTTTTGGCTGTGATCTAAAGTCGGGTTTTTCGAGATACAACAAAATCACTTTCTACCGTCGATATTTTTAAATCCAACAAGCAAGTGTCTGCTTCGTTCTCCTTTGTTGGGAAAGTTTGAAATAACTAAAGCCCTTAAGTCAAAAATTCATTAAATATCTCTTATTCGGATACAAAAAAAACAAGAAGTGTAGATATACTGCACAGTTTCTTTTAGTTTATACAGTTTAAGGAGATCCCTAAATTGTTCAATAAAAGGAAATTATAACTCGACAACTTTCCATCCAAATTGCTCTTTTTCAGTTTAAGCTTTACCAGCATAAGTGCTATTTTAGGGTAAAGAGAATTTTTTTCGCTTCTAAGCATCTTGAATCGTTAAACTGCTCTAGTCAAGCGTGTAAAAGTGGTTCTCTTCAATAACCGCTTTATGCCTCTCGTAAAAACACCTTTTCTCCCTTTATGTTAAATATACATATGTATATTTGATAGTTCGACATATAAGACCATAATCTCAATTTGTATTCAGTTGTTAAAATTCAATCATATGAAATTACACGCATCGTACATGTTTATAGTTTATTTATAGATTCTTGAAAGAAAAATCAGCTAACGACATACATTCACAACAGAGTTAATTTAATAAGAGATTAACATCAACTATATATTGGCAAAACAAACAGAATAAGAAACAAATTGTATTAAACTTTATATACGTACTCGACACTTTAATAAAAAAAAAAATCCTGATCCACCCTTTTTAGAAGCATCCTTCTATTAAATTAAAAGCGATGCATGGCTGGTAAACAAATTGAAAAAACAAAATGTCACTAAGTAATAAGCATTAGTACACGCTAATATATAAATAAGTAAATATAATATATAAAAACGACCCGATTAAAATTTACTGCTTTTAATTTTATTTTCAAAATCAATATTTAAAGACTCGATAATCGAAGCAAAGCAAGTCGTGATAGTCACTTTCAGAAATCTTAGGCCTTCACAATAAGAGCGATGAATTATTAAAAACCAATTACAGGGAATCTCATCTTCAAATGAAAAGGGAAACGAGCTTCACATTTCTATTTCATTATTGGAGGTGTCAATAATAAAATCTATGTTCGATTTTCTATATTAAATTTTATCTCTTCAAAAACAAATGGCTCAGTGTTTCATCTTTAATTCTAAAATAAAGTTTTTTTTACTTATCACCCTTAGGTCGTTAAAGTTTCTTAATTTGTCCGCGACTAGGTAACGTGTAATATATTTTACTTAATAGATTGTTCTAGTTATCTGTAATTGTAAAAATCAAAATTGTTTGGAAATATACGCTATAAAAAACAATAGATAATAGAAGGACACTATATTGGATAGGTTAGACTGATAGGTTTGATAAAAGTGGTTTTTGTTACTCTATCACATATTGTGTAAGAATTTTAAAAGTTTTCAATATCTTTAACTTCCTTTTTACCTTTTATTTACAGAAAGCAATTCCATTTCACGACAACATTGCGGACGCATATCATAGTAATGAAGTAAGCGAGTAAAATTAAGTTAGAACGAAGTTAGGTTTGTATTCAAAAATTAGGAAAAAAAATCTTATATTTTTTCTTAAATGTGGTGTCTAATGATATCCAAAAATGTTTATTTATATTAAAATAAAAAACACTCAGTTGCATACCACGGTACTATGGAATCCACTGACACAGTATCACATACCGATTACATGCATTCCTATCAATAAATTTTGCAATGTTAAATTCCACGGTACCGTGGAATCCGCTGACTTAGTACCATGTACCGATAGCAGGCATTTCTCACGAGAAATGTCGCAATGATGGAAACGCTGACTCTACAATACGAAGCTCGTGGACTGAGCATACGCAACGACAAGTCTCACTTCTCTTTTCAATCATTCTCAATTATTTATGTTATAAGCAAATATTAGAATCCACGCTAGCGAATGTTATTTAATAAGCGAAATTTAATGTGTATTTTCATTAAAATGGACTCTTCATGTGGAAACTCTGGCCTAGCACGGACATGCACTATAATATATCCTGCGCAGTTGGCTGATCTCTTGTATGTCGGTCGCCAAGGCTGATTCGGTAGGGAGGAAATTATTATAATACTCTAACATTTTAGGATATAAATATTCATATAACCATACTATCAGATAGAAAAATGTATATTACGATATCTACACTATATTATTACAGTGTAGATAGGAAACAAATAGAAAATGGAAAACTTTTCTAAATAATATGAATGCTATTGAAACTGAATTCACAAACGTCGAGCTCAAAAGTTTTTGTGAGCAGATATGTAGCACTTTGGACCTTTCAGATTCGCAGTAAATGCACTATAAGTTGTAAGTGATCTCCTTACTTTCGTAAAATTTTAATCTTAAACTTTTCTGCTACAGTATATAGAGTAATCATATTAATGTATCTTCTTTCGATAAACACACACATATACACACGCACACAGTGAAAGCAACTTTATAAAACTTGTATATGTCTCAAACGTGTATTTAATATTTCAAAATTTTAATAAAACATCGGAAGAGCAGAGTTTCCCAACACGAGTACTGTGTGCTTAAAAGAAGACTCTATCAATCTGCTTTATACAATGTAAATATACATATATATAAAAAAAATACTCTTATTTGCTCTTGCCAATTTAAGTAAAGTTATTAGCGCAAGTGAAAGCTTTGTTTTTTTTACGGTTTTTTGTTCAAATTAACATTATTATTCATAACAATTCTCAGCAATAAAGTGTTATCAATGATTTCCAAATTAAACGTTTTCCTGCTGCCCCTTAAGAAATAATTTAAACGCCGCTGATTAAATTGCTTTATCGTAAAAATTAAGAGGCAAGTGAAGTCTGATAAATTTAAAGCAATATCCAATGGGTTAGTATTTGAAAGTGCCTTTTGAAACGTCGCAATTTAAAATTCTGTGAATGTTCGCGATATTTTGTTTTTGTTCTTAAAACATAATTTGTGTTGTATCGGCTACACTATCGCATTGGGTTATCCTGTTAGGACAGTTGTAGATGAGTGTACATAAATAAATAAATGAGTGCAATATTTTAAAATAACAAAATTAGTGTAAAGTCGAATCGTTAACAGCGGTTGATTAATTTGAGAACTTCTGTCGCGTGCGTGGTAAGTTCTGATTTAGTTTTCCTACCCACGTAAGTGCACATGATACTCTAGTATGATGTAATGTAAATAGAATCTAGATCACGAGTTAAACAGGTCTTAATGGTGGTCGTGAAATTATACCAAATAATATACATAACGGGCATATTCAGTTTTATTAAGGAAATTGTATGAAATGCTAGACGAGTAAATAAATCGTTTCACCGATCATCTACTTTTTATTTACCTTTAAACTAACTTCACTTTAAATGGATAACCATAGTTTATATATAAAAATACTTCATTAACTGAACTGTAAAATAACTGTAAAGTAATCATTCTTATTAACAAACATTTGTATCGAAAACGCTATCTTTTCCTATGCCTGGATTCTCGAGAAATTATTAAAGAGACAATACTTTATACGTAAGTATCGACCACAAGTATGCATTTTTATTTGCAATTGTAATATAAAAATAAAATTTAAAGCTCTAATGTAAAAGCAAGAAATATTTCCGCGGTGCTTCATCTTTTCTTAGGAATTCTTCTTCTCTGGAAAGTCATTTATTCTGTTTTAACACTAAATCATAAATGTTGCTGAACTGCAAAACTTATTAAATAATAAAACACTTAACGGTTTTACTGGCAATAAGCATCTTTGACCCGCTGTCTCCGAATTTATCCCTGAATCCTTATTAAGCATTATACCACTTTACCGTATCGTTTTAGCAACCCTTATCATCTTTTACAGGATCAACGTATTGTCCCAAAAAAAATGCATGTAAATGAATAAACGAAAATAATAAGAAAGTGTATTAAATATTTCATTAAAAATATGGAAAGTTTTCTTAGTGTATTCATATTGAGGAAATTTTTGATTGAGTCCTCAAAGGAAATACGTGCGACGATGTTATTTTTTAACTTCCTCCATGTGCGATTACAATAATAAAGGTTTTACATAGGTTATGCGTTACTGTTATTTTAATTAAAAAAATGGTTTTGGCAGGATTCTTGACACGCCAAGAACGGTTTCAAATAATATAAACACTTTTTACCTTATAAATTGATCATATAAATGTACTTATTATTTATCAACTATGTACCTGTGTTAATTGATAACACCAAAGTATATATTTTCCATAGCAAAGTGTACTATAAAAGGAACCGGCATCAATTTAATGTTTACTATACGTGTAAATATATCTTACTATACGTGTAAATTGTCAACGTAATTTATGTAAAAAAAATGAGTTAAAGTCCCGCTGAGTTTCTTTCGCCTGTTCTTCTCAGGACT
>DWHO01004897.1:0-10699 GCA_018247575.1 Eurytides lysithous rurik | reverse complement strand
GGCGTATACTAAAGAGCATATACCAATTAGACATTCTATATTTTGGAGTTTTTCAAATTAAATATAACAACCGACACTGGATATCGCTGTTATTTTAAGTCTGTCCTTAATGTTGTCAGTTTTTTTTCTTAACTTGATATGGGGTATGTAGTTTGATATTGTTAAAGTTAACATTACATACGATAAATAATACTCCTGTTAGTTATTTCATAGTTTAGTTATTTTCGTGTGTTTGCTTTATCCTTTAGGGTTTGTTACATACATATATTAAACAACGGCCAAAGCAAAGATTATATATTGAAGTACAAACGTATGCTGTTGACATTCGTGGGATTGAAACATCACGTTCAAAGCGAAGTGTGGAACAGGGTTATTTTGCGTGCTAAAAAGTTTAAGTGAATATAAATTAACTTCAAACAAATTTGTAATTTGAAATTATCAGTTTCCTATTTGATTTTAAAGAGATTTCTGGTGTATCTTGAAGGATGAAAGTTTGATAACAATAAAATTTGTTCTTAATCCTTCATTGTGAGTTCGCAGTAAAACGTTTAACACGAGAAAGTAAAATACGTCGCGTGAAATATATCTATGAAACATATTTGACATAACCCTCGTCCCAAAAATGGTGCGTGACAATGCGAATGCATCTTTGTATATTAATACGCAACAGAGATTTATACTATGTATGTCTCGTCAGTGTAAGATCACGATTATAATTAAAGATAAGAGTCAAGATCAGTTGACATTTGGCGTAGATGTCGCTATAAGAGAAAAAAATAATAAGGATTTAGCGTTACTAAAGTTTGCGTTCGAAATTTAAAACGATATTTAAAGGCGATGAAACCCATTTGTTAAGTTTAATTTTTTTAAACGATTAAAAAAACAAAATTCGAACAACGCCCAAACGGACCGTAAGGTGCATCGCATTCCACAACTAACGACGCAAAAGACCGGACGACGAATCGGTAAAGTTTAGTAAACACCGACTGGCGCGTCGCATGCATAGCCATTGTCAACGTAGTCCATTGTTCCCTATCAGTTTTACAATGCCCTATCGCCAACCGGGCCTTAGACGCATTGTTCGGCTGATAAAAGAGGAACGTTTCCTACAAATGCATCGCAGATAACACGCGAGCGATTAGGTAATTCGGAAGCGGTGACAAATAACTATATTCATACCAACATGTTGATAAGCTAAATGACAAAGATATAGGCTAAATATTTGACTAAGTGGTCATTGGTATACACTTTACAGACTAATTAATAGTTAAATATACATAATGTATACAACATACATTGACAAGAGAAGATTATCATTGTTAATATTACTTTATATCATTAATAACATTATTGATAGGCAGTTGTATTAACTACTAGTTGCCTATATTTCGGTGTTCCCTAGTATTTCTTATTTCATTTCATAAGAAACCTGAGTTTGTTCTTCAAACTGTTCTACATTACAAAACAAATTTTGAGAGCTTATTTCATTTAATTATTTGAAGAGTATTGTAGGCTATTCATATTCTTACCAACATTTAAATTATGTGAAACATATATGGCTACATTACATAGGAATATATTAATAGCTAGTAACATGTTCTAAATTATTTAAAAATACTCAGAATAAAGCCATATCAAATATTTTAATTATATCAGTCAAAGATAGTGTTCTTTCTTTGTTCTAGTAGTAAGGTTAAAACTTGGTATTGAAAGTATGTCACAGTATGATGTATAGTCTTAAATAGTAGTAATGCAGTGTTTTTTTTTTGTCATATTAAGCAACCTACTTAAAGCAACTAAAGGCCCTGGTTGAAACGACTTCATTACATAAAAATACAAAAATTCACACTTAAATAATAATAACAGAATATAAAACTAAGTCCTTGCAAAGGCTTGACGACAAATGTTTCAGAAACAAAATAATAGCCCGTTGGTATAGTGGTTAGTGCTCCTGACTGCAAAGCCAAAGGTTGTGGGTTCGATTCTCACCCGGGACAAAATATTAAGTGCGATGAGTAAAAGTATTTGTTCTGTGTCTGGATGTTAATTATCTATATAAGTATGTATTTAGAAATATATAAGTATGTTTATCAGTTGTCTGATTACCATAGTACAGGTTCTGCCTAGTTTGAGATCAGATGGCAATGTGTTAGATGTCCCATGATATTAAATAAAACATTACTAGTAATAAAATATTTTTGGGACATGCATATATTTCTTTGCTAATAAAATCCATATTATTGTACTTAATGGTAACATAATATCACACAATTTATGTCTAAATTAGTAAGTCATTTATTACATCTACACTTATGATTGATGTTATTTATTAAAAACAAAGAATTTCCATGCAACTTAAGTATACAAATATAAATTTTTAAAATAATTGATTTTTGAATTTTATTTACTCTAAATCCTGTATCTCTTTATGCATTTGGATTATATCAGGCAATGCATATAACAAAAATATACATGTGTACATGCATATATAATAAGTTGATACATAACACGGCATAATAATTATTTGTAAAGGCAAATTCCAATAAATATTGTATTATACATTTGGCCTAAACAATTTTAAGTGATAATAATATACTTTCATATTGGCTTTTTTATATTAAGAATTTTAATTAATTGTTTTTTTACATATAAAAATAAATTTTAATTAAAAAAATATTTATATAACTCACCTTGTTATGCGGTAGCACTATGAAGGCACCTCCACCAGCAGATTCAACAATGATAGCCAAAAATTTTGGATTTACGGCACAAAATGTAGAGTCCCATGAACTTTTGGAAACTCTGATATTATCATAACACTGCTCCCTTTTCAGGGCTTGTCCATACACGTGGCGGAATTTAGAACTACGAACCACCCTAAACGACATCTGTAAAACAAAATCCCTAATGTTTAACAACACAGTAATAATCCTAAATATTTAAATAATTCCACTTAAAACATAACCTATACGGTGAGATATTCTGACCTATATTGACATTCGATTTAAATAAAAATATTATTAACTCACTTTTATATAAAAGAAGCAATTATAATATTTACACTAGAAAATTCAATGAAAACATTTGAATATAACTCGAAATTTGTAGAAAATAAAATTGAGAGCTACTAGGGTTCGAAGGGAGGACGGTTGGGAAAACGAGCGAACTCCATATTTGGTAATGCCTACATCTACTGCATTTGCTGGTACAAAATTGAATGAAATGACTTAAAATTCTTATATTAAAGAAATAATTTACATTTAATAATTTTCTGCTATGGTTTATGTTTTCCTATATTAATTTCAAGGGAGTTTATTGCTTTAAAAACAATTTAATTTGAATCGGTTAAGTGTAATTTTTGAACGCAACAATTTATATGTCAAAACTCGTACTATAGGATCGTTCAAAATTAAGAGTACGATGCCAGTTATTAATTTCTTTCATTTACACAAAGCTTGCTACTTGCCTTTGGATTGGGAACAGTTAACTTATTTTCTGATGATTTAGACGCATCAGCAATTTGTGCGTGATAACTATGACATCTTTCTCTCCCTACTCTTTTTGATGCGGGCGCTCGCTTAGTGTTTGGGCTGGTAAAACTATTATGTCTTCTTATTTCCTAAAATAAAACCAAAATGACATATTATTTAAATAATATTTAAATTAAACGTAAAAACCATTTTGACATTTCTTTTGTAATAAAATACTCCTTTGAAGTCTTCAACACTAATTTTAATGTATTTCGTTATTATACTTTACAGGAGAATATGCTTTTAGGGTAAATAATGATCAAAACTAAAAGCATAGTTTATTTTATAAACTTTGGCAATGAAATTGAAGAAGACCAGTGTGTTGTATCTTAAGTTACAGCTAAAACCTTATGGAACCAAATAGTTTGTTAAATAGTTATGATTAATTAATGGAATTTTTAAAATAATAATGATAACTTTTTTTTAAACATAAAGTTAGAGAAGCAAATTACTTACCCCATCAACATCCATTTTTTCAACTTCTCGCATAATGAAACTGATACAAAATTATAATAAATAGCTTACGAAATAATTAAATTTTACAAGTACTGAAATGTGTTCGCTGGGTGACAGTGGGTATTTAGATATTTTAATTGTATCCGCCTTGTTTAAGTTACCATTTTTAAATGTTACATAAAAATAAAATTTAATATTATTTTAGGGATTGTTTATTGTTTATTCGTTCTTAAAAAAATATTTCATAATTACTTGTGTGATTAAAATATAAGTTTAATTAATAGCTATTATACTATTAATGACATAACTCAAATACGCATTATAATAAATTCTCAAAGGTAGCAACTTTCTTAGAACCTTTTGAAGAGCATTAATTAAGAGAATAATTCTCTACCAACAAAGTTTTAAAATGTTCCCCGCTAATTCTTTCTGCTTTTTATTGGCTATATTCAATCTTCTCCTTAATGATTGCGTCTTCTCAGATGCGTGGCAAACGCGAAGACCATAATTCAAAAGCTATATAAAAGATGTAGCTAATATTCCGAAGTTTGTTATATTTTCTAACCTAAGCATTTAGCAAAATGTCACCGATTCCAAATTACATCTATACAAAATGGCATCTACTGCATTATGTCATGTGCTATCGTATGCTTTCCACACATTCCCGAAGCCCACCTGAAACCACTTCAAGTACTATAAGATATATTTGCGCATTTCGCAAATTCCGCAATGCAAAACGTAATGCTGATTTACACTGAGACCAAAATGAAATGATACTAAGACATAAGACGGAAAATTTTAAAGCTATTCTTATACATTAGTAAGAGAGCTTTTTGAATTTATTCAGCTCTGTCGTGGCATGTGCAGTCTAAACTTCGACATCCTCTAAACATATGAGTCAAACTCTATAAGGCATTAACAGATGCGATAAATTATTTGGAGGTGCCTCCCGGCCTCTCTCAGGGTTGCGAAAACGATAGTGACGAGTCAAACGCACCTCGAAAGTGCTCTATCTCCGCTTCAGGGCGGCATTGAAGATACTATTTGCATGACTTGGTTATTCTTTACAAGCTTTTTAGGTCACTCACTAAAGTGTATTCGACAACGAACACGAGATCCTCTACTCACACCCTACATATGATATCATTGTATCCCTGGCCGCTTTTGAATAATTTTTGCTGTTGTTTTTTAAAATCAAGCATTTGCCTGATTTTTAGTATTGGGAATTTAAATTTTAATGTAAATGACGTCTAATGGCTGAGAAAGCATCTCTATTATCACCTCTTTTAGGGAGGCCATTCAATAACGTCGCACCTCCCTCGTTATTCTTATTGTGCATACTACGTCGACAGGGGTTACAAAGTTGTAGCAAAGCTGTTTTGTGTGTCTAAAGAAGTAGAAGTAGAGAAGAAAAAGCATAGTATAAAATAAAATAAAATTGTAATATTTTTGTAAATCTTCGGCATATTCGACTTAAAGAACTGGATTCTAATCTCAGGCATATTGCAACACTAAAGCAAAACATTCGTAGAGTACTGTTTGTGACGGGTGATCTAATGTGTTTTTGACATTTCTTATAAGAAAAATTTTGCGGCGATTGAAAAATACAAACCGTTCTAACTTGTATAGATATAAACTCCTATTGTTATTAAAAATGTTTTAAACGGTTTTGCGCTAGTGAATTATTATATATCAATTTTTTAAGTATGGATCAGTCGAAGAGTAAGGTAATTTTGTTGAATGCATTTTTTTTTCATAAATGTTTATATTGCTTTGTGCATATATTGTTGATGTTGTATTTTGATACAATTATTTTATTGTCTACACATAATTTATCTACATTATTTTTATATTGTGCTTTATAATCTAATAAGGGATCAGATTTTTGCAAAATCTTTGCCAATGTACGCATAATGTAATATTAATTATATATGAGTCGCATCCAATCTTTGTTTTTCACTTATATGATGATAAAAAATAAATGATGTATAAGAGAATCAGCTGATTCATAGATATTTTTATTAAAACTATTTTATTGTTTAATATGATGGAATAGATTTGCTAGTAGTAAGATATAGGTTTAGCTCATTGTAGATGATGACATTGTTCTTACTCATCAAATATTTTATTGTCTTTTATAGACAAATCAAGCATTTGGAATTAAAACTGGTGTTCTATAGAAAGATTTTACAAATAGTCTTCATGATATATACTTTGTAATATGTTATATATTCTTTAAAATTGTTAATTACTATGTATGTTTATAATTAAAAAACAATGACACAACAACAGTGGTAAATACTAAAAATAGAAATGCTTGTAACACTAAGATTTTAAATTCAAAAGTCAATAATTCCTTTAGGGGCCTGAGTGTTTATTTATTAAAATTAATTAATTTAAACTTTAATTAATCTAAACAAGATTAATTAAATTTAATGAATAAATGAATATAATTTTAATATTTTTCAATTAAAATATATTAATAAATATAGTTTGTTATACAGTTTATGAGATTTGTTCAATAGACATAAATATGTGGAATGAAGTTAATTGATTCATATGTGTTAAGTTTATGCCAGCTCTTCTCTACCGAACTGCATTTCAATTTAATGTTAGCTTTCTCACAGACTGGCAATTTTAAAAATAACAATTTAAAACACCTTGTAAAGACCTATTTAAATAAATATATTTTGATTTGAAAACATGTACAAAGAAATTGGAAGTATTTGTAGATAAGATAATTTATTTTCTAGTATGATAAATCCACTATTTAGTTTTTTTGGGAATAAAAAAGTGTGTGTATCTGTTTTTTGTGTGACATATCACTGATATTATTGTATCCCATACTTTCTAATAGTCTTTTCTAATTAGCTGCTGAGGTAGAAATTCAGCGAGAAGTAATGATTACGAGTTATTAAATTAAATTTAACATGTGTATTAAAACAATTTTAATATTGGTAACTTAATTACCAATTGATGTGCTAAAGAATAAGCCTACACATAATACTGTTGTTACGAATGCTGATTCCAGATAACAGTAAATGATAAATTTGTGTTAATTGTAACTTTTCACCTTTATTTTTACATTACTTGTTATTGTTTTTCATTTTTGTTATATAACATGAAAGCGTGCAATAAAATCTTTTGTTTATCATATTTTGTATCCAAGGCATTATTAAAATAATTCTTTTTGTTTACATGATACAACTATCATAATGATGTTTATATAAAACTATGCAAATATTTGGTACACATAATATGATATTTTTTTACAATTGTTCTTCAATGGAATGTTATAAATCCAGTATAATTTCTAGTAATGATCTAGAAGATGGTTCTGTAAGTTATTAGAAATAGAAACACAAACAAATAATACTTGAAGAGTGGAAATCTCCTCTCTATCACTTAAAACAGAAAATTTGTGGCCTGTAGGATTATATTTAGAATTTTTTTTTTCACTATAGATTATAAAGTTTTGGGATTGACTGATACATCCTAAAAATCATTTGTCAGAGTATGAAAATATCATAAATTCCATACAGAAGATGGTTTTCCACTACCACCTGCATGGGGGGAGCCCATAAATAGTTAAATTAGATCCAGGTACACCAATGCTGCAAGAGTACAAAAATAAAGCTAATTCTCTATGAATCAGACCAAAATAAATATTTAAAAGTTTGGAGTATAACCCTTAAATTAGTTTACTGGCTTCTACAACATTATCTTAATATATTAAAAAATGGTCTCTCCAAAGTGTTTGAAAGGACAAATTTGAAATCAAAATAAAAACATGATAAGAACCATATAATAATTTAATTGTAATAATGTGTAGTATTTGCATACATACAAGAAATTGGAATTTCTATTGTTTCACTTTGTAAACAATTATAATTGTATCTAATTTACAAAATGAAAAAAAAATAAGTTTGGGAATCTCTGGACTGTATGAAGTTACTGTATGAAGTTTCGGAGTACCGGATTCCTTCACGGTTCTGATGCAACATATGTCTGGTATGATTTAAGATATCTTTGTGACTGATGCGATGCTAATGCTGTGGATTTTATCATAGGCTCGATACCGCCGCGCCAAGTTGTGTGTGCTCAGTGCCGTCAACGCTGGGACCTTCGCGGCCGCCGTCAACCTCGTGCTGACCCTCGACCCGGAAGACAGGTGAGCTGATAGTTGTTTGTTAACATCTGATGATTTTAATATGCGGTGGTGCTAAAGGAGCCTAGCTCATGTAACGCCCGTGTGCAATCTAGTCGCCTCTTAAAGGAGCTGGCAGATGGTACTGTTAAATTAAGATAGATAAAATAACTTAGTTATGACAGCCACTGAAATGATGAGCAATGCAATGGTAGACTTGACGGTAACGATGTTTAAGCTGTTAACACCTTCACTGCTGACCCGACTTTCCACACGCATTTTTTTTAATTACTATTTTTTTTTTGACAAAACACATACAATAACATCATACAGTCCAGAGATTCCCGAACTAGTCGATTCCCCGAAGATGACGACGTCCAAATGGAATATTGAGAAAAAACTATATTATAAAAACTTATACACGTGTAACTAAAAAGCAGTTAATTTATTACTGTAAATTTAGAAATCCCCGCGTTATATGGAGGGAGACACGTAATATACGAGGGAAATAAAAGAAAAAAGGGTAAAAAATAAGGGTCTGTAATATGAAAATGCCTCATAAGGGTACCGTGCCATTACTGTGTATTGGTGAGAACCTATAGTTTCGCTAGGAATTTTCGTGGACCCGCGTAGAAAAATGTTTGATAACAATCGGTTGAATGGTTAAGGGGAATTTGAAATTGTTCATGAAAAAAGTAAACGGTCAAAAATTATTTATTAAATGGAATGATATGGATTCGATTGCAAGATATCGCACATGATGCGACGTTTTTACGTAATACGTGAAAGCTGAGGCAATACAACATTGAATGTATCGTAACACATTTATCCGTCAGCATTGTGAGCGATATGCAAATGAAATAAAAATGATATATCTCCGAAATATATCGAATAGTTTTAATATCTCCGCCTCTTCGTGTTAACACGTACGAGCTGTTTTTTTACGTTATTTGACCAATTCATATAACGGCAATTCCAACATTTGAATAGCGTCTATTAATCATTGAGAAGAGATTATATTTTATTTTTATTTTAGTCGTAGTGGCCAGTGTCTGGTAATTTTTTAAAGTATGGTAATATTTAGGTAGAAATTTTTCTATACAAAAATAGAAACTACTTTGCGAGGTAGATGATAAGAAAAGGAACTAACAATCATTTGTTGTGAAGCAGCTTTTTCTATACGAATATGCCAGCCCGTGTTCTGGAGTAGACTAGCACAAAACAAAAGACTTTATACTTTTCTTTTAAATTAAATTGTTGATTAAGCCGCATGAGAAACGGAAGTTGTTGTCACTTCGGTTCGTCATACGTTATACTATAACAAAATTTATATTTAAAAATTTATTAACGGCTTAATGGATTTAATCATTTTCTTTTTAACTTGAAAAAATAAATTACTTAGCAATTTTAACTTGCAAACGGAATTCGTCTCAATAGTTTTTGGGTTATCTATACTAAAATAAAGTCCTATTATTTATATGGTAAATTGCGCACCAAGAGCACGACTGTGTTTACTGGGTTAGTCTGTCATAAAAAAAAGAAATATAAACGTAGTATTCTTTTCGCCACTCGTCCCTAATAGAGGCGACGCGCGACATATACATATGTCATATTTTCTCCAGGGCGATGACGTGTTTAGAGCGCGCGCGTGTCATATTCGTATATAGTTTTTATTAAGGTCGTTTCTTTTATGCCGTGAACAATAAAGCTGAGTTGTGTTTTTTTTAAATTGAATAGAAATCTTACCGAGCTAGCAACATTATTCGCACATAAAAAAATGCTCAGGGGCAGAATGTTTACAAATTAAATCATATTTATTCTAATAGTCCTTTACAAAAATTTCGAATTGTCATTTCTACATCTCAATTCGCGAGGAAGCTAACACCGGCTCAGCATGCAGTTCTGCTCGGGTCGGCGAGAAACTCGACAGTTGCCCTTTAAAAAACCGTTACAGTATATTAAGCCTCAATACAATGTAATAACTATTCCTACATACGAATCAATCAACTAAACTTAACGCCGCTGTGGCCGGAATCGGTCGGGAGGACATTTCATTGTGCAACTGTTTTTTTTTCATATCGACGCTGGAAAGCAAAAACGTAGTAAATGACACATGGAGTAATTTTTTTAAATTACATTGTTGAAATTAGTAAATTGAACCAAGCTGATTGGTGTCTAGTGAAAATTTTGGTTGTTCTGGTTACCACGTTTTTGCTTTCCAGCGTCGATATATACATTAACTTAAGGGCAGAGGCTTGATGTTTCGAAATATAAGCTGTACCGCCAATCTTAATTTTTAATATCTCCAATCCACCCAAAGGTTTTCTGTAAGAAATTGCTTTTAGCGTTAAGGCCGCGTATTGTAATACCATTAATATCTTTGTCTGATTATATATATGTTTGATTTTTTTGTTTCTGGTGTGCAATTAAGTATCTATATATCTATCTATAAGGTTACTGCTTGGTTCAGGCACAGTTTACTAACCTATACATTATGTGGATAGGTTAGTAAAAGTGGATTAAATATTTATTCTGTTCACTATTATTGTTTATTATACCGTATGTC
>DWHO01004896.1:0-10699 GCA_018247575.1 Eurytides lysithous rurik | reverse complement strand
GCAAGTAGTGGGCAGCGGTGCGGTGCCGCTTGGGCGAGCGCTACCCAAGGGGAGTTCCCAAGCGGGACGACACCCGGCCTAAAATATATCTTAAAAGTGTCCTACCACTTGTGATCGGCATTGGCATATGGCATTGTAAATTATTCTATCGCCAAATAGTAATATTATATGTAAGCACTGCTTAGTTTCTGTTCGTAGGGCGATGTTTCCGGTGTAGTTATGGGGTGGATAATGGTATATCTTAAATGTCTGAGGGAAGAGTATATTGCAGGACCAAACTGGTTATGCATTTCACAATACTGGGTTGCGTCTTGCTGTTAAGGGCAAGTGTGTTGCTTCCATCAGATGCACGATTTGCTCGTTTTGTCGAAAGCGTTAGCGAAATCTAACACACATTTGTAACGAGGCAGCAGGGTTCACCTTAAAATATGATGAAAAGGGCTTTGTTGGTTCGTTCTACATTCACATAGAAACGGAACAATAGATCAAATCGATCTAAATGGATTCAATCGTAAAACATAGGTCTACTTTCAAAATCAAAATCCAGGCTAGTAAGGAATCAAGTGAAACCAAGTGTGACATAAAAACTTTTTACTTCCCGGTATGTACGGACAGAAAAAATTTATTTCAAGAAAAACGTTTGCTCTGATATGTCTTCTATAGTTATATTTTTATTAAAATATAGCAAATATAAATTCTCTTAAACGAACTGTCTAGGGAAGTATGAAAGCTAGTCAGTCTACTGTCAATCTCTTATATACTGGACACAGAGAAAGATCACCTTTTATTTCCGTAACGAGGGTAATGCAGAAGCTTTAAAAACGTTTTGCTTGTTTTTTTTTTATTGTTATTCTCAAAAACGTTTCCCCCATTGTAAGATAGATATATCTTGTGTTATAAGGGGGTTTTACATACATACATTTTACGCGGACAAACACCCAGATCTGAAACAAATATCTGTAGTTCGTACAAATATATTCTCTGGATAGGATTCGAACTCACAATCGACGACGCCGAAGCCATCAGCACCAAACAGTCATCTGCGCCAAACAGTCATAAAAAAAGAACGGTTTTAAAATAGTTTCTATGCGTTATGCGACAAAAGTAATGCCTTACATCGATTATTTGTCAAAATAATCCTAAACTTAAAAAGCGCTATTTTCTTCAAAATGTATGTATGCGCTACCACTTATGGTCAATATTTTCTCCAAGATAATTTTTCCGGAATGGTTCATTTTGAGGACTCATAAAGCTTGAAAACCTTACTTGAAAAAAAAACTACGACAAGATAAAATGCGTTTAATAAACTTAGAAGATGCGTTTATTAAATTTAGAAGTAATAAAATTATTATAAGCCTTAAACGCTAGCTCTGTTATATTTAGACCTTAATATGACGAAGATATACTAAGAGTAATTAGAACGTGAACCACTTCGTCACGCTATCTGGGGACGGTTTTTTACATGGAAAGTGGTGTTGGTATGCGCTCTCAGCATGTCCATTCATCGGCTGCTCCCTAAACGACACCGTATCCCGAATCGAAAACATCGTTATCTGTGTTCCCACTCAAATCGCTGGACAATAAAATCTCAATGGCTCAAGAGAAACGGGCCATCTCGATAACCATAAATTCGGCCCGAAACGGATGGGACAAATTTTTATAATGGGCCTCCCCCATTTGGACCCTGGGCCGCGTTAATGACAGACTAACAGTTTGTTTTAACATCATTATAGGAGCGTATCAGACATTCCATCTCAGGTACCTGCGCCGAGCGTATATACATATGTCGGGGCCACGCGGTGAGTTGATACGATCCTCGATGCCTGCGATGCTCTTTCCGATATCACAAATTATCATTTCAAAGCAACTCGATGAATATATATGAACGCCACCGGTTCGCACTAAAATTGAATGGCAATAAATTATATTTAGCTAAAAACTTAGATATGAGCAAACTGGCAAATATTTGCTCGCGATCAATATCACTTAATGCGATCCGAGAACAAATTGAAAAACAAATTAACAGACGAAACAACTAAGCCGAAATACGTTTTAAATAATATTGAAATTACGTCATCGATGAATATAAAACATATACAATTTTTTTTTCTACAAATAACTTAAACAAGTTATATAGTCGTCGTGAACGTAATATCTGCCATAAATTTCGGAATTTTAAATTCGTCATCTGGCAACCCTATTTGCCGTCTGCAATACGAGACTGCGGGCAGTCAAGACTACGTCACTGGCATTCATCGGGCAATATATTCGAGGGACAGCTACACGTATTTACAATTATCCTTATCTCGCTTCGACTTGGCTCCTGACATCATGCTACAAATATTTTTGAGCACCATAAACCAAACTAAATTAAACTTAAATTCTAAATTACAACCCATGTTTTTTCCATAATTTAGAATAAGAATAACAGTCTATATCGCCAGAATAAAACTTTGCTATATCTGTATAGCCCAGTTAGAATGAAATGACAATAAATCTATGATATGTAGACAAATACAACACATTGATTACAGTTGCCACAAAAATATGATTTTGAAGGATAATTACTTCAAGTTACTAATACTCTTAATGATATACGTTATCCAATAACTCTTTAAATTGCGAGAAGACGGAATCTCAACCCGGCACCAAAATAGGGCGGCTGAAAGACAGATCAGCATTTTGGACATCACAGTGTACAGAAATGTTAATGAAAGGCTTTCCCATTTAACCATTTAATTTTTCTCATTTCTTTAAATGAAATAGATATCTGTAATGTTTTTAGGGTTATCAGGGTACAAGAATTTAGTATCCCTAGTACCTTATTAAATTTAGAACTAATTTTAATATTAAATAAATTGTGTTATAAAAATGAAGAAACTATCGCAATTTAAATTTTTTGGTTAGTTAATCCCACCGATCCCATTTCTTTCCCAAAACCTATATATAATATCTCTACGGAAATTTTGGTGTGGTACATCAATGGTCACACTGACATACGAGTGACATACGTAAATACAAATTATTAAAACTATACCACATACTTCAATGTGATTTATGCAAGTACAAGTCTAAATACACTAAACTAAACTAGACTCCTCTTATGGTCTATCTAATTATCCAATTCCCCCAAAACGTCTCTTCGCTTCTCTGAAGTCTTATGCTTTTAAAGAAGAAATTTTAGGTAAAATTCTTACCTAAAATTTCTTCAATCAAATTCCGCAAACGCGAAACGAAAACATTGACCGCCGCTTTCCGAAAGAGAACCCAATTGAAGTCGGCCATTGTTAATTGATTTTAGGCGATGGTGAAGCGAGGGGAACGCGGCAAGAAGTTGACATTTCAATAGCAAAAAAGGAAAGCGCCGAGCGCACTCCCGGCCGGAGTGATTTAGCGAAGCGTTTGCGAGCTCCAGGTTCCCATGGGAAAGGCCCCGCAAATATTGACACCGTGGCAACATGTTTATATGCACTTAATGCATCGCTAACCTTTTCCACATTTTGTTTGTTTTGAGCGCGCCGAGCAGACGGTACGACGGCCCCGCTCGTTTTTATCGTGACGCGATTCTGCAGGTAGTGACTACTTCAAGCCCGCGCCCCGTTACAAGGACGTAACGATATGCATAACAGAAATGCCTAACAACTTAACTGGAGAGATTCCAGGGCTCGGTTGTCAGAGTTCATGAAAGATTCATCGCACGCCGCCTAATAATTTCTTCTCGTTTGACAGGTATTTCGTAAGCGCAAGCGATGCAATGTTTTAATATATCTCAAAATTTTCTCCTCTCTTTATATTAATGAGCAAAGGTCACAAATTATTTCTCGTTCTATCGCAAATTCCTATTTAAAGAGTTTTAATAGATATATATTTTAGTCGTTTAAATTGTAGATATCTACAGATACATATACCAACCATCTTTCTTTATAAACCATTCATTGCACTATGTATATGTTCTTATTGTGATTTAATAAAAACTAAACCTTTTCTTCAAGTACAAAAATTCTTTAATAACTTTATATTATTCATTCGTAACGACTTCTAAGACAAATTTGAAACAATGTATTTATTATCTCTTCTCCTCAGTAAGCCGCCGCATCATCGGATACAACATAATTATAGACCGCATGTACAAGAAATAGAATGCCATTTGGTAAATAATAACCAATTAAAGCAATAATAAATGGGCGCTCGCCTGAGGCTCACAGTTTTGATCTCGTGTTTTGTAATCTCGACGGTCATTCATGACACCAAACCGTATCAAGGAAAGAATTTAATTTTTTATATCTAGACTTCTATGTCAAACAACTAATATATTGTTCTACATATGGTAAAATGGATTTAAAATTTTTTCTTTAACGAACGGTTTCCCTAATGGTCAAATGAGAGTTGAGAACTGCACAACCATTCAGTTGAAGGTAACCAATGATCCATGTACACTTAGTGCCACTTACATGCAACATTCGAATGCGTGTGTGTAGAGCCCTACAGTGTCTCGGAAATCAGGAAACTTTATGACCTATGGTAAATGTATGATACGTGTGCTAACCTACCTAATTTTGGAAATAAAATTACGCTCCACTAGGAAACTTTGGTATGAAGTACATCATACTAAAGCTTCCTTCATGGAGCGGTTAATACATGGCATGGCTTGACATCAGGAGATCCTCAAATGCATATACACATTCTATTTACTATAAACTTTAAAATAGAATAAAATTTATGAATATTAAATGAATAAATATTTTAAGCATAGTTTTAAAACTATGAAAAAAAATTAAATGATGATGAAAGTAAAGTTTTGTGCTCTAAAAGCTTTCCACAGAGTATTTTTCACATAAACAATCATCTAAATTAATAATGAAATATAAAAAAAAATATGACATGGAATCATGTTTTGAATCAGCGACTTTAGTTCAGACAGTTCGTAACGACGACTGCCAATTTGCGGTCAAAATAATAGATCAAAATTATGTGTTCTGCCATGACCGTGTGGAAATGTGCAACTTGTTGAGTTACGTCCCCTCTAATTACTCGTGTCGATTTGGATGCACAAATTATGGGTTTTCAGTGGTACATTTTAAAACAGAGGATGTCCAATGACAAAAGAAATCTTCAGAATCCTACGCAACAAATCACATTAACCGCAAATTACATTTAGAGTTTACTAGCCACTAACAATAAATTAAAAAAAAATTAAATTTGCTTTAAAGCTTAGTACTCCAATACGAAACTGGCACTTAACAGGCCTATTCTAATTGCTGATTGCCTGTAACACGCACGTCCTCATTCATACACAGTCTCTAGAGGGGGCATCGCCAAGTTATGTTTTCCTACACGAAAATATTTCATACTTAAGACATCAAATTCAATTATTATTCCCCAGCTGGACTTATCCTCATAGTTATTTATCATTATGATCACCATCAGAAAAAGAAAACGAAGCGGAATAACTTATTTAAACAATTCAGGGGAATATCGGCTTTATATGCTGACATTTAAATGCATTTATCCTGTGCTTGATGTGGTTCCGATGCTCAAAGCGATTTCGATTTGGGATACATGAATGCGTGCAAAGGATTTGGACTGTTTACGACTTCGTGGGTGGTTGTGGGCGTGGCATCTTCTTTCTCATTCGTCTGTATGAAACCTCGTATCTACCCTCTCACCACGCGGCCGCTCCCACAGGACCTTCTTGTTAAATTATTTTTTGTTCCTCTCATCTCGCTTTATGGAATGGTCAGACAGGCAAATATTTGCTCACGATTTTGAAAATCTCGTTATCATACCCTCTAAGAGGCCTTAACGTAGATGCGATTAGTGCTTGTAAAACAGTGAGGATGCGCAGTCGATTTGTTTCACACAAATGGTACTACTACATTGAAAATAAACAAGACATAACGAGTTCTGAGAGAATTACTTACGACTTACATTTATTACTTTCCGTTTTTTTTTTTAGTATTACAAAAAATAGTCATTAAAATTACTAGTCATTTTCTTTAGATGTCAACTTCGACAGTTTTGAAATAAGTAAAAGATGTTGTTTAAACCTCGCGATGCCTCACTGCGAGCTTTATAACAATGTAGGTAATATCTATAATAGTCTAATGTAGTATCAACGTTAAATCTTTTGAACTTAGTTAAATGATAATTTTTAATTTTCCAATACAACATTATGGTCGAACATTAGGGCCCATAAAAAATGGCGGCGGATTCGAAAGGTAAAGTCAGACCTCACGCACGCCGTGCGCCTGATAAAGAAATCAACTTCTTTCGACCTAACGAGCCTACAACTTTACATAAACTTAGTGATCGTATGCGTTTGCTTCAATTGACATTTTGTAACATGACTTTTTATTTGGCTGTCTATTTTGTTCGATAAAGTGTTTTATGGAAACAGCTGATAAAGTACAGAAATATTGAATCAATTATGATTATAACTTTATAGTGAATCGGAATGCAAATGAAATATGGAATGGTTTAGATTCGATTCTAGGATAACTCTAACGCTAAAATTATTTCAAGAAAACTTCTACGGTAATGTAGGCAGTCAACAATCCTTCAACCCTAACATGCGCAAAAATTTCGTAGCGTTTGTCCAATTGGTTATGTTCATACAACTAAGATACGATTCAGTGGGGCCGAATGACAAATGAACTATTCTCAAAAAATACAACTAGGTATGAAGAGATATTAAGTTTTTAAATGTATACACGAATTCAAAATTAATGCATGAAATTTCTGTAAACGGTAGAATTCTCTAGAATAATATATATACAAACAGAATAACGACAGTGATAATTCTTTTACTATCGTTGTTCTACCGCCAGCCAGTAATGTGTTCTAGTTTAAAGGGTAATGTTAAAATATTGTACGCGATAAAGGCAAGTTACAGTGAAATGTATTCTTTGTCACCTCTTTTATGTATCCTATAACTGGACAATAAATAAATGACTGATTGATTGATGTATTGCGCAAATATTGTACACAGAAATAGATCGTCTTTTATCTCTTTGTAACGTGCGCGGTGCGAAGCCAACCAGTCATGAACTCATGGATAATAAATACTGTGTGCTGTTGTGAACAAACCTTTACATGCCAACAGTTGCACAATTTGCGCATCTCGTCATATTATTTATAAAAATTGTCATGTGCAATGTGTAAGCACTACTGTAAACTAGCAAAAAAAACAGTAATGTGTGTGAAAAGTGGGCATAAAGATATAACATATTATTCTTATTTGACGTGATTATCGGCCAGGTGGGGTCTGGTAAGTGACACACTTAATACACCTGCCATTAAGTCCAGATAGGGCCTGGTAAGTGACACAATACACCTGGATTTAAGTGAGTCACTTACCATCATCTCTTTAAAAAGAGGGCTTTTCAGGAATATTGATGGAGAAATATAAAAAAATATATACCAAACCAAAATTCATACAGCGAAGCCATTAACAAGGCTAAGTCTATGTATGAGTAAAGCCTACTTTTATAAAATATCGTTTTACAGCTTTGTATGGCAATGCTTGACGTAAGGAAGATTAATAGATTGTTTGATGGGAAAATATTTAATAAGACTTTATTACTACTACTACGATTAGATTATTGTTACTAACTTTCATTTGCCTCACTATAATTTAGCAATAAAAACACAGTGTATAAAAATATTGAAACCCCATTTGTATTATCAAATTTTAACCTATTCCCAGAGCGTTTAAAATGTAGAATAACAAAAAATCGGAAGATAAGTCGAAATACTAACTTCAAAGCAATGGCCCAATGCTCGCGCCAGAGTTGATATAACATATAGAAAATCCATTCCTAAATTATATTAACTAACATAGAACCTCAAAACAGTCTATTATATGATATCATATGAATATAGGCGTATTTCTTAATTTTTTTATGTTACAATATATCAGTGCATATTATTACAGTTTTCTTTTTATGTGTGTATGTGGTTATTTGTTAGACCTGTTTTAACAAGTTTCGACATACCGTATTACAGATAAGTAAGACTAAAGGCAGGTACCTGTTAGGGTAAGCGTGTATCCCACAAAAGGGATGAGTCAAACTACGCATGAATCACAACGCGCCAATATCACTATAACGTCTCATCGATAAGTTGATAATGCTAAACAACCTCACAAAGTTTACCGAGAAACTGCGACGCTCAGTACAATACGCCCACGTATAAAAGTGAGATTTGAACTTGTCTATATTGTTAAATAAAACAAAACGCTGTTATGAAGACAAAAGCTAATGGTTCCGAGTACGGGAGCCGTCTTTTTAGTGCCGCTGGCGCTTGGGGAACAATGGATTATCTAATGCGTAGACAAAATCCAAACAGACTCCTTCGACATTATACCGCTGTGTTGAAAAAAAAAATCGACAACGTCACTAAGGGAAAGTTAACAGGTAGACAAAAGGCGTTGCCAAAAGATTCCGAGATAACACAACAACACGTATTTTCGTAAAATATGCGATGCGCCATACGGTACTTTATTGTGATTTGAACGCGTTACGCATTACGCGTAAGAACCATTGTTTGAGTACTGTTACTTTTTTTTTTTTTTTGGAATTACGTTTTTACTGCTTTGTGCATTTTCTGAAAATGCACATTTTTGTGGAAAGGACTTTCAGAGAAACATAAAAAAATCACTAGTGACCAAGAAAATTCTAGATTTGGTGCACGTCAATAAAAAAATGTATTTAATAGCAGTGGCGTACTACCATACAAGCCAAAAGCCCAGCATAATTCCCACAACGCTCCAATTTAAAAATAAATTATTAGGGAATTACGTGCTAATTAATATTTAAATTTGACTCCTTAGTAGGGCAAACCGGGCTTTCGGGCTTTTATACTAGTACCGCCACTGTGTAATAGGTATAACCAGCTTAATTGTGAAAAATTTAAAGATAAACAAAATGAGGTAACTTGATTGATCCTTGTTAAAATAATAAAAGCATGAGGTCGGGTTAACAGGTGTACCTACCACACGGGATATACACTAGTGAGTCACCTCTACTCCATCAGGTATTAAAAATCCAAGTGAGTTTATTCAGACGTTCGATTTGTTATAACACATGTACAAATAGAAATTAAAAAAAAACTCAAGTGCACTCTTATCTGATTGTACCGCAAATAAGTAAAGAATTTTCGCCAACAGAGATCTAGAAAAAGCGCATACTGTTGTCTGATCGAGCGTAACCACTCCGCCTGTCGCTGAGCGTATTTACATTTCCCTCACACAAAACGAGAAGAAAACGGCCAAGAGTGGAACACAAATCGCTTACATGCCATCGCGATGACGCACGATAGTCAAACCCACACCCGGCTTTGAACAAATTGAAGCGTGCAAAGAGGTGATGGCGCTAACGCTCTATTTTGGGCCATACATTTCCCTTTGTGTCCGAAGTTAGCGCCACCATAAAAAAAGCACCGACGGAAGTAAACCCACAAAGCGAATGCCAAGGAGCAAAAAGCCGAACGGGCGGAAAAAAAACTGCATAATGCGGTCGAGAGGCAGTGTGGCCCCGACCGCCCTTGTAAAATTTATAACAGCTCTATTTTGTTTACCTGCTTGACTCCGCTTCAAATTGTCCTATAATTGGAGGCATTTGACGATGAGTTATTAATTTATTGACCGTAGTTTCGCTTTAGTTTTTATGGAGGTGCTAAAACGTCCTTCCAAAGTCGGCGCATACTTGTGCTAAGACTGCCGAGTTGTTTTCTTGTTATGACGTTTAGATGGAATCGAAGAATATGACGAAAACGAAAAATTAGATTAAATACATTACATTTCTAACCAAGTTAAAGTATATATAAATAACACTGTATCTAGCACACTGAGATAGTTTTAAATTCAGAATTAAATCTATTTCAAGATGTCTGTGGCTTCCCACATTAACTCTACAAAAGAAGTCAGTAGATCCTGTACACACATCTTTCTCTTAAGAGAAAGTTAACTTATTTGTGAACTAAAATTAAAAGGTAATTAAACTTAGAAATAACGTATTGACTACCTTGTAAAAATAAATAAATATGCTACAGTTTAATTAAATATTTTTTTTTAAATTTATTGAAGGAATGGCACAAAAAAATGTTTTTTGTTTTCTTAAAAATATATATTTTTAAGACAGATTAGACTTTAGAAATTTCTAGAAACAAACTATTTTCTACAGCAATTAACATTTGTGGATAGTCTCTTAGGAATACTATACTTGGAATGAATGATTTTTAGATGGGAATTGTCTTTTTTTTTTGTTTTTACGAATGAATAAATGTTAAAAACAAATTAAACTGACGTACCACATAATAGGGTCGGTACTCAATGGATTGGCCGTTGTTATTTCTATTATTTTGAATTCGTAATGGCTTTAATCTTAACGTAATTCTTGCTTAATAAAGAAGAGAAATAAATAAAATAGAATAAGTCAACAGTGTGTAAATAACCAGTTAAACGTATTAGTTGACAGAAATAACCTTGTAAGTGATTTTACTACAAAAATTATTAGAGGTACTAGAAATTAAAAAAAAAAATGTGCAAAGAAAGCTGATCAACAAAACAAGTCATACTCTTTTTTATTCGGGTGTCGTCCCGCTTGGGAACTCCCCTTGGGTAACGCTCGCCCAAGCGGCACCGCACCGCTGCCCACTACTTGCCCCCTTTTTGATAAAAGGGACGCAGTGGTGGGGGCCT
>DWHO01004895.1:0-10699 GCA_018247575.1 Eurytides lysithous rurik | reverse complement strand
ACTGATATACATACTTATATAATTTTTAAATACATACTTATATAGATAATTAACACCCAGACACAGAACAAATACCTCTGCTCATCGCACAGATATTTTGTCCTGGTGGGAATCGAACCCACGACCTTTGGCTTTGCAGTCAGGAGCACTAACCACTGCAACAACGGGGCGTTATTTGCATATATATTTTACAGAGATTTAATGATTTTCTCCGTTTAACCTACTGCTAAGGGAACGACTCGTATTGCGGTTTCGTTTTAGCGGACTTCAAATATAAAGCCTGTTTAATAATTCTATCCAGTAATATGTACATTCTAAACGAAGATTTCATAATTATATGTAAGACAGAAATATCCTGTGTTATAAGGGCATTTAACATACAAAAAACTTACGCGGACAAACGCCCAGATTTGAAACAAATATTTGTAGTTCCTCGGGTGGGAATCGAACCCACGACCTACGACGCCGAAGCCAATAGCTTAGCATCTGCCAAACGGTCAACGATGTGTATACCTTTGTGTTATTTTAACATATAACTTTTTCTATGAGATTGTTTTATTTTTATGTATCTTTCAACTAAGCGAATATATTCATTTCATTAAAGTCAGTTCCGTACGTTATTCAGTTGGTAAAAAACTTTCATAGATGAATTGTTCGGTGTATGGTATTTTTTTTATAGATATGAACCTACTATCTTTTTTTAATATACTTACGCTATTTCTGCTGATGTTAATGAACATCTTTATCGACACCGCAACCATCAAATTGTTTGTATAACTTACGAACAGTTTCATTTTCTAATTGAATTTTCTTTCGTCAAAAGTTAATTTCTTTTTGCTTCGATCATCTCTGCTAATGTCATATCATCAATTTAGCTTACAAAGCTATGATAAGTTATAATGTGTTCGTATATTGATGTCTGTTTGATTTTCAGATTTACAAGTAACTAAGGAAAGTTTATTGTAACTTATTTTGTGTTACTTTATTCTTTTTTTTTTTAACATTTAAAAAATATGTACTTTTGTAAAATCAATAACCAAAATATTTTCTTATATTGCATGACTTCGTGTTTTGAAAGGATTAAAAGAATTGTGTATCTATGTGCATTCATCGGGGGATATGAAGGGATCGTAGGACAGGAATTAAGAAGGGTGATTAAAAACCTGGTTATATTTTTTAAAAACTGGATGATTTATTTTTACCATATAATAATATATATTCATTATTGAAACAAAGTACGATACAAAATGTACACGTTTGTCTTAAATCCATAACTACAGTATCGTTATTACATACTTAACAGTTTAAAAGACTACGTACATTATATGCAATTATTGTACCTTAAAAGGTAAGTTAATAATTTATACAACGGACGGGGAGGAGCGTGGCGGTCGGTGGACCGCTTCCGCCCCCTCCGCGATCACTTATCAATACAAATAAAACCCTTAAACTATTGCGGGACAATAAGATTGTAATAAAATAAAACCCAATACAGGGCAACTTTATCATCGCCCCCCATTCGTTCAATAGAACAGGGCGTCGTGTGACGTTTCGCTTGAACCAAATCCGCTCACCTAACATGTACAATGTTTCCTTTTCAAACGATACGCGACCACTGACTGGCAAGCGGTGCCCGAACGCGGTGAGCAGTGATTCCGAAGAAAAAAACAAACAAACAAACAACTGTTTAGAGCTACTTAAAAGAGATCCATCGGTAACGGCGTCTACGAGCTTCGTTAGTTTTTGGTATAAATTGAGACAAAAAAAAAAGACACTAATAAAAATCAGGTATCGACGATGACGCAGGCCACCACTATCTGCGGGAGGCGCACGAAGAACGGCTCTATTCAAAATAGACGGATAGGTGATGCGACGCGTGAGCTGTCTAAATTCGGGCCCGAAATCGTTACAAAGACTAGAATCGGTCGGAGCGCACTACGATGCGTTACAGTTGGCGAGACACCTACGCCTCGGAGGTCCATCGCCGGGCTTATTTACAAAGGTGGAATTCGAGATAGCAGAGCAGAGCCCAGTCCAATTCCTTGTATACATACATGTTAAAGCCTTATCATTCTCAGCTTCGAACGTAGGAATTCCGTTTTGGTATGCTACACGAAACATCGAAGTATACATATGTGCGACTACGCGTTACACCCTTAACAATACTCGATAACATTAATGGACCATTATCATTCTCTTTGTTCCTATTAGACTTGATCAAAGAAAGCATATTTACAATACTAATAATCAAAGTAATAAGAATATAATATACGCAAAGGGAAACAAATTGAACACCCACGAAAGTTTCAAACTTGAACGAATAGCGGTATTGGTACCGAGAATAGAAATTATCACAAAACCAAATATATCACGATGATAGATAATAATTTTCACTCAAAAGCGGAGTTACATTTTTTTTTATAAATAATTTTTTCGTGTTCTGGCTTTTATCAGTTTAAGAATCCAATACGAACAGATATCGAAGTAACGATCAATTCAGCAAACAGCGGAACGAAATTTCAAAGTAACTATCAGTTTATGGCTTAATCGTTTGTTACTATTAATATTAGCTTTATCAATTATTATTGTTACGCCTATGTTAGTTCCTTGACTCGGATTGTGCGAAGTTTTCGTTTGTTTATCATTATCGTTAACATTATCATTAGACCAATAATCATTAATGACACAGCTACGTAAACGAATATTTTAAAATACCACAACACTATGTATCCACTAACGGTCGATTCCGACACACGATAAATTGGTTAATCATTAGTTTAACTTCAACCTTATAGACACCAATTAGACACAGTTAATAGTTATTATTAGATTATACGTAGTTTAATTGTGCCATAGCCGATAGCGGGAAACGCGAAATCCACTCACGAACTCGAGGTGTACGGGGAATTATACATAGTAAGTTCTACGATTAAAGACACTTAACGATTAAATTAACAATTGCCAATAGTTACATATAATACAGTTATAATTACGTTCAAAAAACATCTTTTTTTTTTCTTCTTCTTCTTTAACTCTTCAAACAACATAACGAGAATATTTTTAACTTTTCAGTTCTGTGAATGTATCACTAACATCAGTTTCGTTTTCACAATCGAATCGCATAAGACTTACATTTTAAACGTTTATATAAATAGTCAATTTTATCCCAACCGCTGCTGCAATGTCTTTGTAAAGTGTCAATCTACTTGTAGAACAAGCGATATAGAAAGCACAGATGTACGCGAAGGTACTCTGCGTTCTCTAACCTTCCTTAATGCTGGAAATAAACAAAGATCTTGACGAAGTGCGAAAAGTTAGAGACGACAGAGTTTTGAATGAAGCTGAACGACCGATTTGCCTCTATATCAATCACAACGAATCGTCCATTACGGAAAAGTTTCAAGTGCCACTCGCGCAAACTTTCAATTCACAACATATATATAAACATATATCTTAAAATACATACGTACCCTACAATAATAACTACGTCTTCTATGATATTTACTTTCTTTGAGACGTTTTATATTTACCCTCTAATTTTTGTCACAGTATCGCTTTATTTTGACTCTTCATTATTATTAACAAGTTTTCTTCTTTTTATCATTAACTCCTCTACGCTTATATACATTTAGAAACAACTCGACAAGTTCACGTGATTTACAACGCTACGAAACGACAAAGCTTACTATTCCAAGCACAAAACGAGCAACGGCTCAGTGGAAGGCGTACAACAACGAGTTTTTTTTATTATTTTATTTTACTCTCCCCTCACAAATCGAACTTTATACAATCTAAATATTTAACAGAAAAAAATATCGAAACCCTGATAATTCCAAACGTCATTGATGATCGAGAAGCGCTAATTACAAACTTTAAATTCGATGTTGTGCTAAAAGTACTCCGTTTGCGGCGTCACCACCGTGGCCCTTTCACGCCGATGTCGAAATATCTCCGCGTCCGGCCTCCAACTGATGGTGCGGACGCGGAGTGCAAACTTCGGTTTCCACTAAAGGCATCAGAACAGACACACGTTACCAGTAATACATACACACTACAATATTTGAGCGTTCGTGTTCACTATAATTATATTGCTTTTACTCGATGAATCGATTAACCGACGCCCGATTCCATGGACAAATATATAGAAGCCGCGGACGATTAACTTGAATGGAGTGAAAGTTGCCCGCGCGGAAGCAGAGCACTAAATGGGCTTTATTGTCGAATTGTAAAACATTATTAGGGTAAGCAGACGCTATAATAAAGTGGAACGCTTCGCGGAATCGGAGAGGAACAACCTGTGATACCATCTGTCGATAAAATAAGCGGGCGTGAGACAGTTCGAAGGGAACTGGTTGGAAGTGCGTGCGATTTTGTGACGTGGGCGACTGAGATAAGGGTGGAAGTTGCAAGAAGCACGCGCTGAAGACAGGAGACTTTGGCGATGCAATTACCTTGCCCAACAAAGGCACCGCCATTAACAATACTGCAAATGTCAAGCCGCAAGAGTTGGAGTCGACACACGCGCTTGCACGCCTGGCGTCAAGACCCTAAATGTAACAAAGAGCCCCATCATCTAAATAACCACTACAGCTTACGAATATATCTTGAGCATCGCTAAAATATACATATCAAGAAGATTTTCGAATAGTTCATTAGGCACAATTTTTTTTTGTTTCAATAGTAATAATATAACACGTGTTGTATACGAAACGTACCGTTCTACGACACAAGAAAAAAAAACGATATCTATTTACAATCGCAGTACATTAATATATAGAGGACACGGTATTAACGCGTCACTTTTAAAAATAATTAGATTTCCATAGACACTTACTAAGAGTTACATGAAGTATTTTTACATAATATATTTATAAGAATATAATAATATAAGTAAAGCATTTTTCTTTTTTTTTTATCGATTAGAGCTCAACGGATCCCATATTACAATGTACTACCATTTCAGGGACACGGCTTATATACAAATATTGATTTGGTATCTGAAACAGTACATTAGAAGGTTCCTTATTATCTAAACGTGACAGAGGTAATATTTTTTTGTTTAAACCATCACCCCACTAACTGACATCACTTCACTGAATTGACGATAGATAGATTTTTTTTTGCAAATTTTTATACAATTTTTCTTAGGTCGTGCTGCACTGTGAAACTCGGGGTAGCGAATGACAAAATAATTAAGTACAATTCATCAGCGAATTCTAAATACAGAGACGGACTTTTGCGTATGAACCTTACTAATTTCATCATGAGATATATGATCAAGATGCGGACAAATACGTCGCGCGATCACCCGACTTCCACAGCGGAGCATGTTATCAAAAATAGTTACATTATCGGTTTCATCTCCCCTTCGCACTAAAAGTTATGCCCAGTTTTAAAAATTAAAAAAAAGAAAAACATTCAAGGCTAGCGCTGCTAAAACTAATCTATGCGATATCAGTCTCCACTAGAACCTTACAATTTAGAAATTGATAAAGTAAATCACAGAGTTTGTAATAGCAAAACATTTTGAGTTGAAAATAGAACTAGTGTTTTGTTCCTATCGTACACTTTACCACCGTCCCAGGACACAATAGCTCACCATTTTGATATGTATCATCCTATAGACGTTCGAGTTGAATTAAGCTTGAATGAAAGTCAGTTGAAAGTTGAAAAGTGTCCCTTCCGATGCTTGGATGCCGTCGTTGGATACAATTTGAGAATTTCACACCTTATCGTCGACCGAAGATTATAGACCTTATCTTAAAACGACCTAGCGTACAATATAGCGTTACGTATCATATCGAAACACCTACGAGAATCTACTCCGCCGGCTGCGAGACTATCGCGGGTGGGATATATGCGTGCAAACGGAAATTATCAAAGGCAGAAAGAGTGAGAAGGGCGCGGTTGCACGCGCAGATCCCACCGGAAGTAGCGGCAAAGGAGTGACCCACTCCGAAAATGCCTACACGTATCTCCCGCACTCCTTTCCGAAATTCCCTCAATGACAATACATACCGATTAGCTTCCGAAAGTGAAATAATAAATGTCGTACTACCTACTATGTGTGCATCAAAATATAAAGTGAACTTACGTACAGTTAATAGAACGCAAGGCAAACTTGACTATAACCTAGTCTTATTCTCCTATTACACGAATGTTAAATGTTTCAACTATGAAAATCTGAACGTTCTTAGAGTTAAGAAAATAAAACTACGGGGCGACGCAGTAGTTGCGGACCACAGAAGCCAAGTTGAGTGTTGTAGACGTCGACATGCGTCGAATACGGTACGGGCGTTTCGTCGCGGCCCGACTTCGACCGTGGCTTGCTACCAGGCGACGGAGAGTAAGAGACGGATTGTTTACTTGAGATGCGTTCGAGACGTGCCGTTTGGGAATCACACAGATCCGTGTTCGTGTCGAAAGTTAATTCAACGGAAGCGAACCCTGTCGAAATGATCAAACTCACAGCCTATTCGAACAGAACCGAAATGGATAAGTGTGAACGCGACGTTACGATAAAAATCAGCTGGGGGAGCGAGGGAACCGAGGAGGGAAATCAAGCCGAACGGCCTCGCCCCCGAACCTTATCATATAACTTTGTACATTGGATCCGAAAGTCGACACGTCACTTTGGATGTAGGCACTCTCTAGGCGGGCGTCGGCCCCCGTGCGGCGGCTCTATGAGATCAGTGGAACTGGCCAGCGGCCGTGGCGACCCAAGCGCCGCCGGGATTACGTTAGGTACGAGGAGAACGTGTGGTTGTCCAGTCCCGTCGCCCAATCGTTGCCGACGCCGATCTCGCTGAGCATGTCCGACACGTCCGGCGTGCACGAGAACTCGAAGTGCGAGCCGGACGACGAAGAGGCCGTCTCGAAGGACTCCATGTCGGTTGTGAGCGCCTCCAGATCGACCTCGCAGTCAGCGGGCAGCGGGAGCAGGTCCGTGATCGAGTAGAGGTCGGTTAAGTCGGCCTGGTCGCGGCGCGTGCTGTCGTCGTAGAAACACGCGGACTCGGGGGAGTCGGGGGAGCCTGCGGGAGAAGCCGGTAGAGGCGGCGGGGCGGGGGTCTCTACAGGAACGCTAGGAGCCGTGGGGGCGTTGATGGCCGGCCGTGTTCTCCGCCTGGAAACGCCCCTGTTATTGTTCGAATCGGCACGCTGCTTGCGACGCTGCTTCGTCACTGCGCCGGTCCTCTGCGCCGGCTTGCTGGTCTTCTTACGCGGCCGGTACTTGTAGTCGGGGTACTCGCGCATATGCAGCTGCCTCAGCCTCTCCGCCTCATCGATGAACGGCTGCCGTTCTTCGTCGTTAAGCGTCTTCCACACGCGGCCCAGGTTCTTAGAGATCTCGGCGTTGTGCATGTCCGGCGTCTGCTCACAGATTTTCCTGCGCTCTATCTGCGACCACACCATGAACGCGTTCATCGGCCGCTTGATGTGGTTGGGGTTGTTCTTCTTTGTCTGTGGGCAAAACAAAACAGCACCGGTTAGTCGGTTCTGTGAAAGTAGGATATAACACATATTCTAAAAGTAATATCGCTCCTTCAGTTAGAACAAACTGTAATGGGCTGCTCGGGCCCCAAAATCAGCGTTATCTGTTTAATTGTGGCGATTGTAATTATTATTTCAGGCATGTCCGATCCGTCCGGCTCGGGCGGAGAGCAGCCGCTTTGTATTAGTATGCATGACGTTGCACCATTATGTTCGCGTCCTTACTATTAATGATATTGTTATCATAGGAATTATTGTTATTACAAACGAGTCTAAACAGTTATCTATCCTACTGTTTCGAAGCGGAAAACTTGAGCAACGGTCGAACGCGTAATGGTGTGATTGATAATTCGTCCCATTCTCTATCGGCGTGGAGAGGTGCGCGACCCAATTTCGTTTCTATTTCAAACGATCCGACGCGATGTGCAACCGAACAACACTCGACTTGAGCACACTCGGCCCGACGACCGCTTCCGTATCGAGTGTGCGTAGTAAACATTGAGGAACGAGGATATTAAAGGACGGAGGAAGTTATTATCAAATCGTGTAGGAAGTGCTGAGGACGTTTGTGCAAGGGTACGGCTTGTTCAACGTTAGAAACATCGTCGAGGGGTTTGCGTAGTTTTCAGAATAATCAACTGAAGACTGAAAATTCTATAGCGCTTATCGAACGGACTCTACAGAAGGGCCCTACTACTATAATCTGCGAGACCGTGGCCCTAAAACCGCGCCTCAGCGAATCCTTTCCTTGTATTATTCAAATCTAACTTTCGCTAAATCCGTTCCGTTGCTCCCGCTAAAAACGAGCGGAGGGAGGGAATAAAAACAACACCCGCTCGCTCACTTGCCTTAATATTTTTTTGCCGTTCGTCTTATTTATATTCAGGACAAAAAAAGGGTTTGCCGGTTGGCGACTAAATCAAGTTCGGTACGCCCACACGCGGGCAAGGTGAACCGAATAGAGGTAGACGGTTTTTTGCTTTGGCCATGCGTCGCCGAGTCGCCGATGCAAAACGTAGATAAGGCTCACTTTTGATAAGGTAATATTTCATTTAATATAACATACAGACTCAACCAGTCAGTGGTCAACCAACCAGTGCTTTGAGGATTGTAACGAATACTGCTCGATTATTTGTCTAGTAGGTATTGAGCAGGCCGTTAGTGGTCGATCGCCTTTTTTTCAAAACATAATTGATTTGGTCCTTCAAAAACATATTTTTATCATAAAACATTGTGAGGATAATTCGAAGAAATTTTTATAATAATCTCAACAATTCGTTATGACGCAACTGATCCAATATTATTATGATTATCCTAATCAAATTAATACCTTGACAACGATCATAAAGTTTTAATAACTTTATCACAAGTGGTAAGACATTTTTTCGTAGTTCTCCTGGGGTGGTATCACTGCGTTGCCACTAACTCTACCGTCAAGCAGTAGTCAAGTATTAAGCATCGCTTTGGTTCGGTTTATTCGTTGTCAGTTTTCCAACGTCGTCCGTGCTATTAATGTGTCATTTCAACAGCCGCCTAGGCGAAAACAGACCGTCAATTAACAAATTAGCCACAGATAATATTGTTAGCATTAGCATTACCCCTTCAAAACAACGAAGTTGGCTCAACGCAACTTGTTTAATTAGTGAATAACCAACAACAATCGAGAAACTGCCCGAACCGAGGCGAGCCCTAACTAGCGTAAACATTTCTCAGAATTTCGCTGATCCCTCTATAGAATCGAAGGAGCAGTGCTAAAACCGCAAACGGAGATAAATACTTAAGTAACTGAATACGGTTAATTTGTTGAACCCGTTATACATAATTAAGTTTTATATTTTTATTATGAGTATTAACGATTTAGAAGACAACTTTAATATTATATATATGTGTGTCATACAAACTCTGGTTGTTAGTTTTAAAATGTGGTAATTTAATAGAGTATGGAAACGTACGTCCTTGGAATGAATAAATTATCATAGTTATTTGAGCAGTATGCAAGTGTAACTGACAGTCGGCTTATCGATGAACTACTTATAAGGTGATTAATACTCGTTTGCACATTTAAATACTATTTTATTTCAATTAAGCTAATGAAAAACTCATATGTAAAAACACGAGTAAGTTAAAAATCTACTTAGGACGTTAGATATACTTGATTTTTTTATTCACTGGCGTCTTTGAAGACGATTATCAGACCCTGTAACAATTACGGTATATTAAACGCAGACACTCATTGTATATACGCACTATAAAATATTGTAATATTCGAGTAAATTCAAAATCCTTGCACAATTTAGGTGTGCCAAGGAACTATGGACCATATTGAAAAGCCTTCCGAAATATAAGCGCGGCTCAAGGAACAGGGAAGCGAACGCCGTCACAATCCATCGTGCGACCTCAGCGGATAACTGTAACTCGGCCAGCCATAAGGTCGATTATGGTGCGACGTCGCTGAGCAGTTGTCCGTCGTGTTCAGGAAACGAAGCGGTCGCCCTTGCGGCAACTGGCACCTAACACGCGTCGCGCTACGCGGCCGTCATACTAAGCCGAAGTGAACAGAAGGTTGCTAGGCCATATCTAGCATGCGCGCCGTTTTTTGCCCTCTCTATGATACGATGCGTTTTTGTCTCTCACCGCCGATTCAGGAAGCCGAGATCGACGCGGACCCCAGCAAGCCGCGTATGGGCATTGGACAGATTTGTTCCGTCATAAATCCTCGGACGTATGATTTAGTCCCGCACGTCTTCCAACGGCCGCGGTCGCTGCGCGCAATTGATGGTTTTACCGTTACGATTTATACTTATATGGTCATTACCGCGAAGTGTATTAATACCGAGTGACATTTGCCCTGTTCGGTTATTCGCAATTCGATTGTAAAACAACTCCTTAAGGCATTGCGTTGAGACCATGACCCGAGTCCGACCTTTAAATTCACCGGAAACTTCGACAGGCCGATGCTTCCTGGCAATCGAGCACTCGATGTCTGTACGCAGTATTGTTAAAGCGAAAATACGCCACGGAACATCGCGCGCGCTAAATCACGGAATTATCCATATTTGTGGGCAGCCGACGCTGAGGCCATCGGGTGGTCGGAGAATTAACAATTTAATTTACGACTATCGGGCTAAGAAACGAGCCTGCGAGGTTTCCGCGTATTTAAATGACGCGAGCGTTTCCAATTCCGCAGTTTTCGCGGACCGAATGG
>DWHO01004894.1:0-10701 GCA_018247575.1 Eurytides lysithous rurik | reverse complement strand
TCCTTCACCGTTGAGCACATGGTAAATCGGCACTTAAATTTGCTAATTATAAATTAACAAATTCATTGGTGCCGGCATCGGGATTTGAACTCAGGTTGCTCGAGTACATTGAATTAAAAGCGAGCGCCCGGACACTGAGCTACCACGGCTCTGACGAGTACTTTTCGATCGTTATTTTTACATTTCGTTCGTGCATGGTGGTAGCTTCAAGTTTGAGTATGCTTAGTGTAAGTGACGTTTTTTCTTGGTTTCGTGTTAATTGCACTTAACTCATTCGGCGTTCTTTCGTAGTTTATTATTTATCCTAGTGAGAAGACGAGCGCATTAAGTCCCGGTTATAAGTAAAATACACTCGCCTACAGTTGTATGTGCCCTAGCAATACAGTTCAAAATTCTGATTCGTTCTGCACTCCGCTCATCGCTCGGAAATGTAAAATAGTATAACCCTATATATATTAATTTCTCTAAAGACATAAGTACACAAATATTTAGTAGGAAAATCAATATATTTTAGATATAACTGTAATAGATTTAAGAAAAAACTCTTTAAGATTTCAACGAAGGCGGTAAGAAAGAAGGGCTGCTACAATAACAAGATTATCCATTAAATGTTCAGCGTGGAGAAAATTTTTTCTCCGCGTAGTAAACCTAACGACGCGAAGCTTATTTTTGCATAATAATTTCTTACTAAACTCTGATCAAATAATCCTCTCATCCATATCTAGAAAAAAATGAGTAAGAAACTTTATCAGCTGTTTTCAGTAAAATAGTCTATTAATTTATCAGTTTTATCTCCTTTTGTAATTTGCTCGCGAAAAAATGTAAATGTTCCAAGTACCCGTGCCAAAATATTATTTTAAGTCATGAAATAATGAAGTTGGTTCTATTTAAACCATCTTTATATTGATCATTGCCTATATTCAGCTTAACAACTATTATAAATAAATAAACTTTATTAAACTGGCTATTCAATCCTTATTGTGCTTTTGTTATTTTTACAAATATGTATACCGAGTTATCCGAAAACCAAAAAATGAATATATACTCTTATCAAAGGTTAAATTTTTTATAAAAATCCTCTAGGTCTGGCTTATTAATGCAATTTAATACATCTAAATTCCACATATAAGTTATATTTTGTAATCTTACTCATTTGGCTTACACAATCTATTAAATTTTTTATTAATATTTCTAATACGTATATTATAAATGTGATAAAAGGCAGGAAACCTTACGACAATTGACTAAAATCCGAATTAAAATTTAATTAACTATAGATAAATCTGATATCCGAAAATATATATTTGAGTCATTACACTTATTGAAAATATGCAATGTGTTGAACTGAAAAAAATGCAATTATACATATATAGATAATGATGAAAAATGTTTTAGAAGAACTTAAATAACATTGTTTGTTTTACAATTCAAACTACTGCTGTCAGCATTTTCAACTTTGGCCTGAAAACAACTTTGCTGACAAATTGCTGTGTATCTGCCAACAAGCTAACTTGACTGCGATAAACTTAACAAATATTTAACAAGATTGTGTTGCTGTAAAATCAAAAAATACACTTGTATAATAGTTTTCAACAGTTAATTAGCGTTCCTCGTTTTATAGGGTAATGCTTATAAAATAAGGAACACTAATTTACTGTTATTCTTCAAAAAATTACAAAGCTCGCTCTGTAAGAGTAAATTGGAACTTAATGAAAAGTGAATCCACGAATGAAAAAGCTTTTAGGTGCGCAGGAAGCCGGGGGTAGTCAGAGCCACAACAGTCACCAGGATATTACTTCGCCTCACGTTCTTAAAAGATTTTCTGAAAACATAATATAGGTGATGTGGTAAGATCCTTTTGAAAATGTTACTTTATTAAAACCTCCGTCCAAAGCCGGAATCCCATCCTTTTCCATCTCTCTTAATCTAACCCATCCATTCCAACTAATTTTGATAATAATTTTTTTCGTAAATAATTTATTACTAGTCAAAGTCGTATATTTTTTGTTTCGAGATATTTAAGGAATTAAAACATACTTTTACATAATGCCACATTTTAATTTATAATTAAGAAAATTCTTAGTCTTGATCAACGAAAATTCAATATGAAATTTTGTGTGAATTTCACAAGACAATGTTATTTTTAAAGTTTTGGAACCTACTTTGACCATTTTTAAATTAACCGAATGTCTTATAAATGATCTATAGAAATAAAAAGCTATGAATTTTATTTGAAAGAATAATTTTAATGGAATAATATAAGTAATTATTTAAAAAAAATAATTACTTAATATATTAATAATTACTTAAATACTAAAACTTTTCTAAAATTCACGCTGCCAGTTGTGTAAAAAAGAATACGTCAACAAACACATTTTTAATTCCTTAACAGGTAGGTTAGGTAGTACCTAAATATTTTAAAAAGTAGTTTCAGAAATATTCTGTTAAATGAATATTAATTTTATTAACATTGAATTTTTAACTATGGCGATAAGCATATTTTATTCTAAATAAGAAAAGTCAGTAATAAAAAAATATTAAATAATACTTTCTACACAAATAAAAAATCCACGCGATCGAAACCGCAGGTTAGACAGAAGAAAATTTTATTAAAAAATCAGGTCATTAATTTTAGCTGCTCTTACCATATGTTTCATAATTTATAAGCGGTAAGGAAAATCAATTCAAAGAAAATACCAAATGTATTTTATATTTTATGATAAATGAGTCAGTTTTCTGTGCGACTGCAGCATTGAAATTAAGGACACTATTCATAAACTTTGTATTTCATTTATTTATCTCCTTAAAATGTGAATTTTTATAACTAATTTTAAAGGATTGAAATGAGTCGAGAGTGGTTTGAGACAATATTACCGAGCACCACTCGGATCCTGTCCGTAAGAGTCGCAATCGTGGGAGAAGGAGAAGAGGAGATTTGGAATTTGCTCTCCCTATCCTCAAAAACTCTACGAGGCTTCGACTCTAACTAGAGGCAGATCCTAAGCCCAGGTGGTAATAAAAACCGTGTTGTTAGTTGTCTCATTGCCTCCGAAGAGTGGACAGGAAACAAGGGGATCTGGCTCTGGCTGTTGCTAAGGGCAAATAGTATGATTTGCGGAGAGAGTGGAGGAAGTTTCAAAAGGGACTGAAAGCCAATTTGACCCTTTGGTATCATAGATAACAAGGGCGTTCTTCGTCTTTATTTTAAATAAAGCATCGTATCTTATCATAAGGTGTAGTTTTTTTTGGTGTTTTTTTTTTGAATTATTTTTGGTAATTATGCCGATTGTGCAAAGTCAACCTCAACGAGTCAATTGCAAATTCGTTTTATCCGGCAATTTGGTGGTGGGCTTTGATAGCACGACTATATTAAAAACGGGGAACTTGGGTACTTCGAAACTAATTTAAAATGGCTTATGGTGCCCGGAAACTTTTAATAACGGGAGATTTTATGAATTTCTCACGAAAGTAATGAAAACTTTAATTGCGATGCGGCAACATTTATAAAATTGCGTTAAAGTGCCAAATAATGTGTGTCTTCTTGAATGATCAACAAAATGTAGGTATTTTCTCTCTAGTTTTAAGATCCAGTTAAGGAGTTAGCAGTTAAGGGAGCTAACTTTTAGCCAATTTATGTCTTCACACAAATTAATATGCTGTTAGATAGAGCAGGCTAGTTTATAAAAAAATTATGTCATTGTGTCAATTAAATTTTTTTACATTTCATGATAGCAATTGGTAAAAGATTGTCTTAATTTATCAGGGCATGGAAAATACAGATTATCTTAACGAAGATTTTGCTTTGTATGATATTTCACGTAACAATTTCTAAAACAAAATGGTTAGCGAGAATCATCTGTCGAGTGTAAAGGATTAACATTACTTAAAACTAAAAATAAATTTGAAGACTATATGGTCTTACTTCATGCTTGAGGAAAGCCTCTTAATCATGCCTTTTGCATGCATCTTAACTGACTGTTGGCGTCCCTAATTATAGATTAAGACATTCTAAGTTTTTATATTTATCAAATACATCGAATACAAGGTTGCCAGTTACAATAGTAATTAACATAATAAGCGTGATTGGCTTTAATTAGTGACGGATGAGAAGGTTTACGTCTAACTTTGACAAATAAAGAATTATCTACTGGAGCATAAGTAATGCCGCTTAGTAGCACTTCCAGACTACGTTTATTCCCATTGTATCACAGGACAGTTATTTAATCCTATAGAGAAATTTTTCGTGTCAGGAATATGTTTTAGAGTAGTTTTAATTAATATCTTAGTGCGCCCTACATAATGTTTTTATAAAGTCACAATATTCATTTATATACTTTAATTAATATATTAGTGTATCCACCCTCCATCGCAAAAATCACCGTACTAAATAGTCCCATGTATGGTGTATAGAATTGTCAAAATAAAAAGTAAATGTACATGACAACCTGCTTACACGATGTAACTTGCCGTGGTGGTCGTCATCGTGCGAAATCTGTGCACGGCTATTGTAAGGTGAGAGAGAGAGAGAGAGTGAGAGAGTGTAAGGAATAGTTGAATATGAACAATGAGGGAATATTTAGAAAATACAAAACACCATAGTGACAGACCAACAGCAATAAGATATAACCCTCTTGCTACTGTCGGTGACTATAGTCAGCGGCCACAAAACGACGCCTGTATACAATGGGTGGGTATAGTCACCGACCAGAAGATGTAGTACACGACTACATCTTCTGATGTTGAGTAGCATCTATAAACTTGGGGATATGTGTGTATCCGTATCCTTTAAAATATTCCATACGGAACAAGATTACTAAAAAAATATTAATTGGCGTTGTTTGTATTAAGATAGTTTTTTTGTTGTTTAATGTAAAAATATGTTTTTTGTTTTGAATTAAAAATATTTCAACGGAACCCGTATTGTTTTTGTTTTGAAAATTAATGAAAATCGTTTATAGCCAAAAGTTTGGCCTTGTAACATTATGAGTAGCCGATTTAAATACTACTAATCAGTTTCCATAGTTTCTAACCTAGAAAAGTAAAACGTTAATATAAACCAAAGAAATTATATCGCACTAAGTGAGCTTAAGGATAAAAAGAGCAATTTATGTGTGCAATATAGCAATTAACTAGGAGATAAGATAAGGATATATAGGAATAATAACAAAGATAACTTAAAAAATATGATCATGGGAACAAAGTGCAATAACATTAAAGATAACATGTAAACTACTGTGGAAGACAACAAAAAAAGCAGCAGATTGTGCCCCAAAAAATGGCCATAAAATGGTTATCAAAAGAAATTCAAGATCTATAAAATGTAAGAGCGAAGGGAATGTAGAAACAAAAAATAATTAAACTAATATTAACAAATAGAACTACACTAAAATGTAGAAAAAAGAAAGAACATTTAACAATTGAACATTAAACAAGAGTGTACAAATCGATTAACATATAAAAAGCTGAACAATACTAAGCTTACAGTACTATTAAAAAGTTATATAAGAAAGTCAAAGCCACAATTAGAAAAAAATATTAAGCATTTCAATAAAAGGAGTTAAAAATAAGCATGAAAAAAGCCAAAACAATAACAAAAACCAAAAATCCATCATGTTATGGATCGGTATTAACGCATGTCTTCGCCTCGTGACTAGCGTATCACCATACGCGGCCCAAGTCAGCAGATTAAGTGGAACACCACCTTAACATCTCGTGAAATCCGTTATTTTTTACGTGTGTAACCTATATGAAATATGCTGAGTCACAGCTCAGCGGGCCTACGTGACTGCAATTCGCATATAGTCGACGCAGCTCCTACTTTCCTCACGCCAGCCATTATTCGTCGATGCATCGATCACCTATTTCAGATTGCGACCTAAATAAACCCTTATTTAATGTAGTTTCTTTAAGATTCAGTCGGTGTAGGTCAATCAATGAACGCCTACATTGATTAGGTTTAAGTCATTATAATGTTACTTCAAACAAAGTATCTTTCGTTTTAGGTGATTCTAGTTCCTTCATTGCATAATCACAAAAAATTGAAGATGTAGATAAATTTAGATACTTGGGCAGCGTCATCAGTGACGATTTAAGAAGTACAATAGACATAGTATTGATATCCGTGACAAAAAAAAAACATATTTTTTAACCCAAATATCTCCAGGATAGTTAAAAAACGCCTTATAAAAACTTCTATGTATGGAGTATCGTCTATACGGAAGCAAGGCATAGACATTAATTTATAATATAGGAAAAGTCCGGAGGAATTAGAAATGTAGTGCTGGAGGCGCACGGAGAAAATAAGTAGGACATAAAAGAAGAGCAAGAAATTTCAGATCTAGTGGGAGAAAACAGAATACTGATAAATACTTGAGAAATCGGGGGGATAGGCTGTTAGGGGAAAGGTATGACACGATGATTTCATAAAGACGATAGCAGAAGGATGTATACACGCGAAGAGCGGTTGAGGAAGAACAAGAAGAGTTTAAGTTGACCGAGTTAAGAAAATGGCGAATGTCGGGTTGTATAAGGAGTTTAAGAGAGTGCTGAATATAGAGACAAATGGAAGGATTTTCATCGACAAGAGCATAGTTAAGTTTAAAAAGATTTCCAACGTAGAAATGTCATCTGTCATGAATCAGAGTTGTGTGCGGAATTGAAATTCTTCAATTGGCCCTATTTCGCCTATTTATTTATAAGACTATTTTTCAAAAAAAAAATTGAAAGTTAATTGCCTGACTATTGAATGATAGGATTTTGTAGGAAAATTGAGCTACATAGTGTTTATATAAAGCATGAAACAGAAATTTATCGTTGATGTTGTTGATTATACAAGGAACGAAAGCTGTTCATATAATCCGGAAATTATAATGTGAAATATAATAAATTTATTTAACCAGCTTGTACAAGTAAAATACAATATAAAAAGTTTATTCTATACAAGCTTTTTCCGCCAGTTCCGCTTACGTTTAATTTGACTTGATTCGAAGTCCACAAATAAGATATATTTTATTAGTTTAAATATAAAAGTTTATTAATTTTAGAAAAAAATCTGACATACTTTAGAAGTGTATATTTTCATTGCCAACTTCAAGTCTTATGGTGTACATATCACGCCAACTTTCGGGACGACTCAGAAGTAGTGTACAAGCAAAACTGTTATCCGGTTTGAGGGGCAATATTGTAGTAATATATACAAATTAATTACTGCGAATAGAGATGAACCACTTTATAAAGCTAGGCGGTGAGCATGCGGCAGAAACAAACAGCTTTGAACAAGCGTAGCTTAAAATACTTCGTGGTATTGTATTTCATGGGCAAGCGCGTTGCTTACCATGAAGTGCATTGCGGACTATCCCCTTCACGTTGTACCCTAAAACCATTTCACAAAAAATTTCTAAATAAAAATAGCTTGAATGGATGTTGAAATAATCCCATGTTAAATTTGTAATTTTTTGTTATTTAAATCAATAGCATTGTATTTATATTAAATTATACAATACAATCAATTAATTTCGTGTAATTAAAGTAATTAAGCGTAAGTAATTAAATATTTATGATACGAACTATAAAATAAATTTCCAGTCGTTGGAATAGCAGTAACAATAGTTATACAGGATTTATTGTATTTTTTTTTAAATGTTGGTTCATGAAATCGAAAATTATTTTTTTATTTCTGACTGGAATTTTTCCAGTTCCCTTTGAAGTCAAATTTAATAATAATGTACAATCGCGAATTCAAAATCTTCGAAGGAAAACCTTATTTCCATACTAGAGGTTAAATATGTCTATAACAAAATAAAAAGTAACATATCGGTAAACGGATTTTATTCCCCGATTTACCAAACTCATAATACGATAACTTGCCCATAAAAACTTTTCTAATCGCAATAACGCTAGTAAACACGCCCCGCCGTTAGTATAATAACAAGAAGGTGATATAACGCCTAGCACATTAAATTGTATGGATATGCAGCTATTTTAATTTGATATATTTTATTTTTTATTTTCTAATTAAAAATTAAAAAAAAAATACATAAATATATTAAAACTATTACTTTTGTCTTTCTCTGTACTGTTTATTACCAATTTCTATAACAGGAATATAATTGATGGCGAATTAGAACGTACCTACCCGTAAATCCGGTACATGGGCCATATGAATAAATTTATACTAATTAATATACACATTATACTGTTCGGTAATTACTACTATAGTAGCTTGAGAGTAACCGAATTAATGCCTGTATAAAAACATATTGTATAGGGTTAATGTAGAATGTAGCGTTTTTTAACAACTTTAAGTAAATCGGCAATAAAAAATTGGAAAATTAATTGTTATAAAAACCATTTAAATAATGTTAGAGTTATTATAAAGTTAAGAAAGCGCGAGCGTCGAAGATGTCTCGAAAGACGGAAGGCCATTAACTTGGGAAAGAGGAGAATGTATTTATTGTAATATTTTTTTATTAAGAAAAGGGAAGACTGTAAGAAGTATATTGCAATATAATTGTTATTTTTTATTTCTGAACTGTTTCTGTGACAACATAAAAAATTTACCATTCCATGAGTTTAGGAGTACTGCAAAAGTTAACAAGCATTTACTACTAAGGAAGGAAGGAAGAAACTTCGACTTGGAAAGTAGAATAAATCGATGGTTCAATCGCGTGCTAAGAAGTTAGTCTTATGAAGAGAACTGTGTTATTGACGCTAATGCCAGTAACTTTCCCTATACACGGTATAATCATTATACGAAAATGCTAAAACTTCATATTTCATTGTTATTTATTTCCTTAGTTATGAAAACAACAGCTCATTACATATTAACGAAAAGTTGTTCGGATTAATACCAGCTGCTAAATTTTGCCGCCGAACAACGCGACACACCTCCAGGTACCATCCATACCACCTGGATGGCTGGCAATCCACCACCGTGCGCTTCTCCCGGAATATTCTAACACGCACTACCAACTTGTGGAATCGGTTGTCGCCTGCGGTATTTCCGGACCGATACAACATTGGGACCTTTGAGAAGAGAGCATACTCCCACCTTAAAGGCCGGCAACGCATTTGCAAGTCCCTTGATGTTGCAGATGTCCATGGGCGGCGGCGTTCGCTTACCATCAGGTAAGCCGCTTGCTCGTTTGCCTCCTAATCCCGATAAAAAAAACTATATAGACAGTTACAATAGATTCAATGATTTTCAAGGACATAGTTACCCTATTAATAATAGAAAAACTATTTAACATATTACATATTTACCATTTTTACAATATATGTACGAGTTTTAAGAGTTTTATATAAAGTTTTTTATTCAATGGCAAGCGTAATTTATTATATATAATAATATGAATAAAAATGCAATATGTTGCAAATGCAATATTCACAAAAAAAAATAATAATGCAATATTTGTGAAAACATTTTTTTTATCATCATCATTTAATAACAAGTAATTCTAACATCCTATTACGTATCGGAATTTAGAATTGACATGTTAATCCCATAAACTAATTCTTTTTCGTTTTACTATTAGCCTATACCGATTGACCGAAGTATGTTTATTATAATTATACCCTTAACTGTTTAAAAAAAATTACATATACGATAGAAAAACCTAATTAGCATTTATTTGCAGTTGCGAGTGAAGTAAACCATCGCATGCGAAAAATAAGTAAGCTTGAACGGAAAACATCAATTAGTACTTTGATTGTTCATCTAGATTAGATTATTTCCACAAAGATGTACGAAGAGCTACGCTTACAAATCACGCAAGTCGTTCTATGCAATGTTCTAACAACGTTACTCTGCGGGTATGTTCTAACATACCACCCAATTACGTTGGGCGTTGCTTGGGTTATCATTATTCACCATTCTAAGGTTATCGCGGTTTGGAGGCTATTATTACTACTCAACACTTCAAATTTTTTTCAAAACATTTGGTATCACTTGGCTTATACACAGGATGGGGAATCTAGCATTTGGAATTTGTCTCTCGCTTTTTTTGGGTTAAAAGTAAAATGATATTCAAGAGTTGACAGAAGGTTAGTTTTATGTTTGAAACCTACAAAATGGTTCGAAGATTCAAACAAAGTATTGAAATAATGGAAACTTACTTCAAAAATGGTGAGTCTATGAGGGAGGTTATGTGAGTACGCAAATTCTCGCTTTTTTGCGGATTAGAAAATCCACTCTATCCGATGTGACGTACAGAAGCTAATGCACCCATAAGGAGTCACTGTTTTGTGCGGTCTTTGATTGGGTGGCATCATTGGAGGATTCGAAAATTACCAAGGAGGTGCCGTTACTGTCAACCGTGAACATTAACGTGCCAAGCTTGGCGAGTTTTTGTTTCCAAAAGAGTTAGTCATGGACGATATTCAGTTTCAACAGAATCACTTGCCACACAGCAAACATCACGATCGAAGTTTTTAAAACGCCGTTTTTGAAAATCGAATAATCAGTCGAAATGTTAACTGGCCGCCTTAAAAGTAGGATTTGTTTCCGTTTGCCTTTTTTTTTATAGGGAGCAATTAAAGATAAATGTAAAGCTAAACATCCAAAAACAATCGAGACCTTAAAACATGAAATCGAAGTTGCCACTTATATAATAATATATAGGGTGGACCAAAAATGTTTGCAAATAGCAACACTTGATTTCTCCAAAACCGTGAGAGCAAGGGGCGCGCGGGTGGCGGGGAATT
>DWHO01004893.1:0-10701 GCA_018247575.1 Eurytides lysithous rurik | reverse complement strand
GAGAATGCCCAATGGCATTAAGTCCGCCCTTTGTAATTCTTATTTATAAGGCATTGCAATAAAGTATAAATAAATAACTAATAAATAGAACGGTTCAGTTTCAAATTTCATCGAAATTCGCTCAGCCTTTGTTCGAAGAACACGAGTAAATACAGGCTATTGTAAAAGTAATAATAATATTTTTTTTATCATTACATCTTTGGGATTCATTTGTAATGTGAAACCATCCAACGTGGTGTGCGTAACCATCGCAAAAACTAATAATTTTCTAATACAAAGTAATGTTTATTTTCATTGCTTCGATCGTGTTTTATCACATTCGTAAGTCGATTACTATACCTTGCAGCTTCAGAGCATAATTAAAATGTTTACAGTAGAACCATATGGAAATGTGTTTAAATTTACATACAAAAAAAAAACGAAAATGCCGCCAGTATCTTAATTCAAACCGGATAGATAGACAGTGCACATTTTAATGTATGTTTTCATTAACGATAGCGAGAATTAAAACATATCTCGTAGATTCATATTATTAACCATGGAAAAATTTAGTTCTTTGTTTTTTTGTTTGTTGAAGATACACTTGTAGTGTTGGGATTGTCGTAACCGGTAATCTCTGCCTACCCTTTTCTGACAGGCTTGAGTTACATTGTCATTCTTAATTCTCTCCTAAGCTACTGAAGCATGTCATATGTACGGATGTTTATAGCTTAATACAGGGTACTGTGATCACCGCTTGGACAAAATGACGTGAGGATTTAGTACTCAAAACTTGGACAGAAGTATTATAATAAGATTTTTAATAATTTAATATAAAATACCTGTTGATCTAAGAAGATCGATTCGTTTCTGTCTACATTTAACACTAATGGAACCACCAGTTTCTACCAGCTTCTTGATAGCACGACCACAAATATACTGGAGGCTGGCTGGTATACCACTAGTATACTAGGCTTCTATACTGACTTTTCTCTTCGCTTCTCATGTGCAACACGTGCAAATATCTTCTTGCGCGTGAGGTATTCGTTAATATCACAAGAAAAGTACATTCTTTTCTTGTTACAGTACGACTTCTTGGGTTTTACTAAACCTAAGAAGTAGGTTTAGTAAAACCCAAGCAGTCGCTCTGTTTGGAATACTTTCGTCTTTTATTACTAAAGTCGTAGATTTCTCAGATTTTTTTATAAATTATAATAAAAAGGCAAACGGATAAGCGAGTCATCTAATGGTAAGCGATCGTCGTTGTCCATGGATAGCATCAAATGAATTGCAAATGCGTTGTCGAGAGAATCCGCGAAAAGTTGAATTGTTTAATCTTTAGTGTGTTGAAATATCTAAATAGCTAAAAACTCTAGCCGGCTTATCATTGCGCTGAGTCAGCCAGAACTATAACAATAATACTTTGGCTACAAATTCTATTAATTAAACGAATATAAGTCAAGGTAGTTACTAAAGTCTTGATTACGTGAGTTACAGCAAATTAGAATTGTTTTGAACAATAGTTGCTTCTTTACTCTAATCCCAACTAACCAGTTTACGATGTCCAAATTTGTTCACAATGTCATGATCTTTTAGTTTTTAACATATATTGCTAATGCATTATTCGAAATAGGTATTTCTTACTTCAGTGCCTAATAATCAAGCGTAATACACGGCTATAAAGATACAGTACGTACGTTATGTAAGTGTTATTTTTTACTTCGAATAATCCGGTCGACTATTCTCAATACCGGCGCGTTTAGTCGGAAATGCGTTGCACTCAATTAAAGCATAAAATTAGAATCTGGTATGCCAACGATACCTTATTCCGTCTAAAGATGGCAATGCACGTACAGTAGTGTCTCGCCTTGCATTTCGCTCCAAGTTTTTGCCCAGCGCTGGGTGAAAAAGATCCTAGAAATGGAAAAAACCTCAGTACACCGCCCGCATAGCTTCGAATGTCTGAGATGTGCTTGTTCAAGAAAGGATTGTGACGGATCGAGAACTTGCAACCGGACAGTTTAATCGTTAACGGTCTGTCTAATTGGCACGAAAAAATTTCGTAATAGTCTACCATTGAATAAATGAACCGTGTTAGTATTATGGTGATCTCGTTCATTTACTCAGAAATATGCGTAACCATATCAACGTAACCTTTATATTCCATCACTGAGATTTAAATGTTGTCCTAAAAGGTTAGAATCTTTGAAAAAGTGATGGTTTTTTAAAACATCAAACATCGATCGATTTGTAAAATAATTCTGAATCATTTAATCTTTCCAAAATTTATTTATCATTAAATAAATCTGTAGAGCGAGGAGTGTATCTAGTGCTTCCCTCGTGGAATCAAAATACTGTTCCGTCTAAAAATTAAAGTGATCTTAGGTGATATTTGTAAAATCATCTAATAATAAATAAAAATTCTAAGTATGTCCTTTCAAATTTCATCATATGTTACTTGAAGCGTTATGATTTTCTAACAACTCATCATTAATGTTTAATTTGTTATTAACCTACTTTATCTTGCCTTTTAACCGACTTCACCATGTCTTATCAATTGTAACCTTTAGGAATCACAAGTTGTAAAACTGTTCAAATTAAGTGGACAAATGTGGGGATCACAAATCATTTAACACCTCCCCAGCAGCCACGTTGCCGCAAATTAATCTTGGGCCGGGCAAAAACTACGCCTTATTAGAGAAAATCCCTGCCCCCAGGACATTCCCTAATGTGCTTAGATAAACGTTCCTTCGCTCCCGATTAATAATTTTAGGTCAACAAAAACGCCCGTCGGCTTTTTGTCGCCACGCTTTTGCACGCGCTATGTTTTTGCAACGGGAAAAGGGGACATGCAGGTTTTAGGGAAATTGCCAGGCGCGTTCGCTTTTACACGTCTTGAACTTGGTAGGTAGAAGCTAGTAGTATGGTAGTTACGCATTTGAATAACACATTCCCACAATGTTCACTAGGTTTTAACCGACTATTCTATACCTAATCACTAATATTTGTTAGATTTTCTTGGTTTTATACCAAAAGATCGGAATTCAAATCAGCAGTTTGTTTCTTTTACTAAACAATCGATTCGGCTATAATTGTATATTGTCATAGTGTTATCGGTGAACTGAAAACCATGAAATATTTAATATGTCGACTTAAATTTATGATCTGACCGAATAAACAAATCTTGAGTAGGGTCATTGCAATTTTTCTCCGCCACTTCACAAGGGTCGCTAAAATATTCCACAGTGGACGAGCCCGACTAATAACCACATTAATCCTTTGACCCCTTCCGTCAAATCTGCAACAACCTTCCGGCTAAGTCGTCTAATCTCGTCAGTGTGGGATCCTACGTCAAACATATGAGTTCTTTAATATTATGTCTCGATTAGATAGATTTATTGCTTGTAAAAAGATCCCTAAACCGTCAGTCAAAATGTTCATTTGCCTCCAAACCTTAATTAAAGAGTATTTCTATTCAATTTTCTCAACATAACACGGTACATTTTTTTTCTTATTTTGTTTAAGCAAGTTGAACTTTTTTTTTAATTTACCTAGAAGTTAGGCTGCCTAATGCAATTTTTGAATTCCCCGCTACTTTAAATGTAGCACCTTATTCGGAGTACTCTGTAAATTGTTACCTAATTGGCGAACGGGTGTCAAAATTGAACAAAATTGACCAGGTACCGGGCGGTGATAGACGTGGCAGGAAAAAGACCATATCGGATCCATCGGACTTTCGGGTCCCGAAAAGCGCGAGCGACCCATCGGAGTGGGGCCTGCTGGCCTCCTCCGACCATGAGGTTGGTGGCAACGAGACGTTGAGACAATCCTGGGTGAAACTGATTTAATCTCAATACAACGCATGTGGAATTGACCCTCAATAGTAATCCCTTAAATAACATATGCTTAGTGTATTCGACTTTCATGATTGTCTAAACTGTCGTTATATTCGTCGTTTTTTTTTGTTGCGAACACCTGTTCCGTCGTTGTGACTTACCTCACTGTGATGCTTTTTTTATGTTATTACTCTTATTGATTTGTATTATGCAACTTAATAACGCCGTTGTTGTTCCTTTAGTTTTTTTTTCCTATCATTTCTAATGTGTTTCATTTTCCGCTTGCCCTCTAAATGTTTTGTGTGCTTGGAACGATTCGTCGATCGCGTGAAGGCATTTCTCGTGTAGTACAAAATTGTTACTCCATCGCACCAATTTAACACGGACTCCTTTTCTGGGAATCGATCCTTCACGAAGCCCTATTAAAAGTAAGCCACCTCGAATCTCCAGCCTCATGCCATTAAGCAGTGCTCCAAACTTTAATTATGTTCAGGCTGTGACCAATCGCGATCGTGTCTCGCACTTTCTGTCAAGTCATTCGGCGTGCTACCGAATCTTATAGCTCTTGTAAACATATACAGTCCAAATCCGCACCGACTCGTTTTGAATTTTGATCCCTATCGCTGTCCGATCAAAGTTGAAAATCGCCCGGGGGCATCATTCCGCCCGCTTCACGATTCTGTTTCCTGGTGAGCAGAATTCGGCGTGCCACATCGTGGGCCTGTGATGCAATTTGAGCTCTATTTGTTCCCGATTTAAGAATAATATCGTTGTGATGCCGGGAAATTGGTTTGTGACGTTGAAATTGAGTCATGTTCGGTTGGCCATAGAATCCGGTGCTCCGTGGAACGTGGGCCCGAAAGTTTCATTGTTGGATGTTGAATAAAACCTATCGGCGGGATGACGTGCGGGTTTCTAGTCAGAAACTAATTTGGAATATCACAATGAATATCACTGAAACAGCCTTTTGAACGTGCGGCGAGCGCCGTGGTTAATAGACGAGGTTTGTTGGCACGTGTAGCTTATACTTAGATTCGCCTGGAGGCTGTTCACACGATAAAGGCACTATTGCCGCTCGCAATACGAGGCACAGTCGAGTGCACGCGTTCACGGATGTCGGATGCATTGTAAATCACCTTGGCATTGGCTCACCATTTACAAAATTCGGTAGCATAGCACTTTGGCGCGATTATTTTGATCGTGCGGATGGCGTTGAGGAAGTAATGCTAATTAAGGCTCTTTACGGACCCCGATGCTGGTATCCTGCCTTTATGTTACCTCTACTATGAATATAAAAACAACCATTTTACTCGAAACGAGTACAATCCGCCTTAGTTAAACTCGGATGTCGTTCAAGGGCAAGCTCCGTTTGGTGCCCGATGATGAATTTTAATCGTTCCGAAGTCGAGTACAGTCTAGTCACTAGTTATAATTGAGTGAGCACGCTTCGTTTTAAACTCATTAAAACCTCAAGCCCTCGGATGTTTGTTTTTATTGTCGTATTTAAATACATTAGCTGTGCATGATTTAATTTTTTTTTATTTGTTTCGACTCATAACTCCCTTAGTTTTACTTCAATATTCAAACTCTAATTTTTTTGATTGACTTACATCATCGACCTGATCTGCGGACCGAGGATGAGGAAGAATAAAAAAAGAAACAAAACCTAACTTTGTCTTTTTCTTAATTCCAGGTTTTCGGTTCGAAGGCGGACCTGCAGCTGCATACGCAGATCCACTTGCGGGAGGCGAAGCCCTACCGCTGCACCCAGTGCCCAAAGGCGTTCGCCAACTCCTCATACTTGGCGCAGCACTCGCGCATCCACCTCGGCATAAAGCCGTACCGCTGCGAGATATGCCAGCGCAAGTTCACCCAGCTGTCCCATCTGCAACAGCACATCCGCACGCACACAGGTGACAAGCCCTACAGGTGCACCCAGATCGGCTGCACCAAGGCGTTCTCCCAGCTCTCGAACCTCCAAAGCCACAGCCGCTGCCACCAGACGGACAAGCCGTTCAAATGCAACTCCTGCTACAAATGCTTCACCCACGAGAAGGACCTACTCGAGCACATCCCCAAACACAAGGAGTCGAAGCATTTAAAAACTCACATCTGCCAGTACTGCGGCAAGAGCTACACGCAAGAGACGTATTTAAGTAAACACATGAACAAGCACGCCGAGAGGGCTGACAAGCGGCCGCCGATCTCGGCCCTGGGCCTGAGCGGCCTCAACAGGTCCCTGGCAGCCGCCGCGCCCACTGCGGCGCCGTTCGCCGACCACCCTTACTGGCCGAAGGTGAGCCCGGACTCCGCCGCGCACATGTCCGACGAGGGCTACCACCAGCAGCGCGAGGACGACCACCACGAGCAGCTGCAGCAGCAGCAGCGCGCCCTGTTCCAGCACGACGGCCAAGACGACCGCATCCAGCCGCCCGTCTCGTCGGCCAACTCGGCGTTCACGCCAATCAACTCCATGGCGCCGCATCTGAACGGCCTTTCCCACCACAGCGCCCTCCCCACCCGGCCCTACCTCTACGACCCGCTCCACTTCCAACAGGGTAAGCAGCAGCCCAACTCCTTCCCGAACCAGCTGATATCCCTCCACCAGATCAGGAATTACGCTCACCAGCCATCGGCGCTGCTCCCCGCCGAACACATTCTACCCCACTCCCTCGCGCACAAAGACAAACAATAAGTGATAGCCGACTTGCCCTACGTTCGTAGCAGAGCCTACGTCTTAGCACTTACGATGGTATTACTAGTATTTAAAAAAAAGCATATATGAAATACTTATTATTCGGAATTTAAATAAAAAAGTTTTTAGAATCTCGCTCTCGAACACTGGTATTATGAATGTATGAAATACAGAAACTCGTTTTGTCTGCTAGTTTGAGACGAATTCACCGTTTTTTAGACTTAAATCGATATTGTGTATGAATACTCGGAAATTTTAGATGAAAAATTATTATTATTATTCGGGACTAAATTGTGATTTTGATTGTTGGTAATGCTGTATGTCATTCAATGAATAATTCTTCGTTAGCCCAATGATATTATGTAATATTGTGTAATAAATAACTCAAATATAAATCTCCAATAAGAGCTGTTCATTAAATGATGTAAGCATTCAAAGCCTTTTGACTAATTAAAAAAAAAACTGTTAAGCATAATTGTATTAGCTATACGATGCATAATAAGTTGATGTTTGTCCTTTCATGATGAACTGTGAATTTTACTTCCGATGTTTATATGATTATATTTTTATAGCGGCACTTTATTTTATCGAGTCCGTGTCGGCGTGGGTTCAATCATGAGATATCGAGAGAGTTCCTGAAATTTTGTCGATTAATCGGTTATTCCATTCGGCAGCGCGACTAGTGCTGCATCTTTCTGTTGATCGTTGCATTTTATCGTACGCAATAAGTCTATCGCTAATAGCAGATCTCTTGTCTCATCACATTTGCACTCAGTTCCTACTTAGATCGAGTAATCCTTTTTTTATTATTATTTAGCTGTATCCTAATTCACTCGATACGTCTTCGTTCAAACGGTCTTAGAAAATGTAGTCCCCCTTCGGAATCGATTCCGCCGTCGTGTTCCGCTCCCATCGTCCGAGATTCCGCGGGCCGAATACATTTTTTAATCATTAGCATATTATTGTTTTGTATGTATAGAAATGTTTGTATAGATCATCTCGATGAGTGGCCAAATCCGCCAAATGTTCATCCAGTTACGTAGAGGCGCACGATTGTATATACTGTGTAAATAACGTATTGCATCGGTTCCGATGAATTTCTGATGGAGGAGGAAAAAAAATGAAACTATTGACAATTTTATTATTATTATTATTTCAATTTAAGTATTCGAAGCTTGTGCTCAATTTTATTAGACGTAAGGATCTCGTCTTCATCTGCCTACCCTCCGTTTGGTCGCGGCGTGCGGGGTCTATTAACTTATCGGTCCCGGGGAACCCTAACACACGCCGGTTTAAGTGAACGAAAATCTATATGTACTTAAGCGATATTTCTGTTGACGGTCGAATTTAGTTAAGTTCACGTGGTATACGAATTATTATTATTTTTTTTTCTAATCCCTTCGCCTTTTCGTCTCGTTGTTGATTTTGTTCGCGCGGTTTGGTGGCGAAATTGTGATACTGAACGGCTTGGGAGCTCCGGTGGTCCCCCGACCAGATAGATGGTTTACGCCAATTATTCGTATTTGTTTAGGTTATAGAGAAATTGTTAGGTTGTGGTTTACATGTGATTCGGACGTGGGTCCCGTTAGTTAGATGCCGCCAGTCGGTCCTCACAAAGTTGGCCGTGCGTTATGCGAGCGAACCCGTGGGCATATTCCGGAAAAACGCATCGTTTCGATTTTGTCGTTTCGGATTGAATCGGATTCGATTGAGACGCTCTTTTCGTTTTTATGGTTAGGCTCACTGTATTGTTATGATTTTGGGGCGGTATTGTTGCTACTGCGAGAGGAATGACGGATCGATCACTTCAGAAAAGTCTGTCTCTTCGTAATAAATGCGATCAGTCGCGCCTGGCAAGTTAAAAAGGTTATATAGTTTGTCACTATAAATTTTATCAGTCACATGTTTATGTTTTGACATCCAATCTTTCGATTCGATTCGATATTTACGATTGCTATTATAAATTCTGGTCCAGAGTTAGATGTCCAAATTAATCCCTTATTCCTCTTTTAAAGTGCAGTAGAACACACCGTTCATATTGTTTATTCTTATTGGATTCACGGCAATACAACTCTTCCCATGTTATTGTAATCGGGCGAGGTAGACGAATTTTGCACTGTATAGCGCGTGATCGTCAGAACAAGCCGAGATTTTTATTTTGATTTTCTTTCTTCTATCGGTTTTAAGGGAAACAAAATCGCCAATATCTCTCTATTGTAAGTAGAAATGTGATATTGTAATTTGATTTTTTTTTTTAATTTTAAGTTAAGTGTAAACTTATTGCTACGTTTAAATAAATATTTTTGTAAGTAATTTTCGTTTTTAAATATTATTTCGGCTTTATATAGCGCTCTCGTTTAAGATTTACAGATGATGATCAAAGCGAACGGATTTTTTTTTGTTACTTAAAATCAATTAAAAATTAATTACAACTATGCCAAGAACTACAATTTCTTTTATTTCTCTCTATACCCTTGTCAATGCACGAACACAAATCCTTAAAAACAATATATTTATTAAAATATTTAATATTATCATAATAAATAAACAGAACATAATTCAAAAAAAATAAATATAGTTTCTTTTGACATTTGACAACTATAAATTTTTGACCACAAACATTCATAATAAAAAAGACATTTTAACCATGATTGGTAATTAATAAAGATAAGTTTCGATCATGTCAAAACTTAATTATCAAGCATTTTGTAAATCTTAGTAAAGCGTATAACACCAAGAAGGTTTTTATACGTTGTTTCTTAAGTTTAACAAGGTGAAGTAAAAGGTATTTCTGTTAGACGAGCAGAGCCATCTATCGGCGAATTAATGAATTACCTTTTTAACGGACCTTAATCACATGAGCACCAGTTAAATTTAATACATCACAAATTACGTTAACGTTAATAAAATATAAAATAAAATAAAATATCATCACGATGATAAATATGAATATAAAATCATAGCAATAGCATCAATGGCGTTGAATTTACGATTTATTTAATTTTTCCTTCTTGCCAATTTAACTTGAGGTATTTAAGAAACACATATGAGCAGTACCTCCTTATGTGTTTGTATTGCGTATGTAAATTACATTAATATGTCATTTACATATCGCTAAATTCTTAAGTGTTAACTTATGTGTAGATTATATACATACGCGATATATTTATGTTCGTATTTAAACATTCTAACACATTCATTTCAAGTTCATGAAACACACAACATTACCACCCGCCATAAAAACAAATTGCATAAACCTTCATCAAAATTATCCATGTTAAGTCATAGTCCCTACCACATGGCTGTAAAAATATTTAACAAATTACCAAGCATAATTAAAGATGCAAAAATATGTCTTCATTCAACAAAAAACTGTAAAATTCAAATAATAATAAAAGAAATAATAATGTACACCCGAGCCAAGCAAAAAAAAAAAATAAACACACTGGATAAATAAAGGACAATGCACTTAGCATTTGAAATATTTACTACTGACACTAAAAAGTAATAAGGCGGGTAAAATGAAAAAACAATATAAGAAATTTTCTCTTTATTTAGTTAACAGTCGCAAAATATAATAAATAAGTACTTAATATAGGTATTTACAATAATACGGGGTCGTTCTACCTACGCAGGTAAAATCCATACAAAAATTAGAAAGCGAATTTATATTAGATGATATCTTATTAGAATATAGAAGTCGCAAACCGTAAATCTTCGAAGCTCTGAAGAATGCTAGATTTTTCGCAATGTGATATTTGTTAAATGAATCAGTTTAAAAATCTATAAAACTTAGAGCCTTCGAAAACCAACCGCGTTCATTCCTTCAGATTTCTTTCAAGACGAATTTTGTACAGGAAAATCGTTGAAGAAATTGTCATCGTGAAGAAACTTGGTTAATTCCAATTGCACGGATTGCGGCTCCTAACTTAAAAGTAACGGGGAATACTCATTTTACAGTAAAGAATTTTTATATGTATTGTCATTTAGTCGCCCTAAATACTAAACGAGAATCATATAAATAACAGACAATACGAAATTAGTGCGTTAGGAGGCGAAACAAAGATTTTAATTATCATTGACGTCACAACACAAAATAGGAACGACAGAAGGCACGAAAATGAGCACAAATAATAAGACGGGTGTCGTCCCGCTTGGGAACTCCCCTTGGGTAGCGCTCGCCCAAGCGGC